>LKNJ01000759.1:189164-212393 GCA_002120245.1 Maccullochella peelii
TAACATTTTATCATTGTAACATTTTATCATTGTAACATTTTATCATTGTAACATTCTTGTGGCACTAACCTGCACCCCCTACCCTCACTCTTATCTTCTACGTCGTCCTCCTCCTCCTAAATCTCCTCCAGACATTGTTGAACCTCTCCCGTAACATCGGCCTTCTCTGGGTCTCCTCTCTGGCTTGCTCCCTCGGATCCAAATACTACTCCAACAATGTCTCCGTGGACAAGTAACGCCTCCTCCATCCCGAGATGAAGAACCTGACAACCCTTCGACGCAACGAAAGCCTATCGCTATCGGGTTCAGTCCCCAAGTCTTGCTCCTCCCTGGAAAGTGATCCCTCCTGAAACTGCAGCCGCTCCTCAAGCCGCCTCACCCTTTCATAAAGAACTTTCACCTCCCCTTTAAGCTCCTCCACAAGCAGCTCATCAAAGCTATGAACTGCTTCCGCCTCCTCCAGCTCTGCTCTAAGTGCATCCTCTCTTGTGTGAGCCCTGACCCTCGCCTCACTGATGTCATTCAGCTGCTTTTCCTTTTGGAGCATTGTCTGAAGCTCCTGCACTTGTCTTTGAAGAGCGTTGTTGACTTGTCTGTCCTCTTTATCCTTCTCCTCAAACTCACACTTCTGTTTTGTGAGGATGGTGATCTCCTGCTGCAATTTCTTCTTCTCTGCCTCCCAGGCCTCCTTCTCTTGCAGGAGGAGTCTGTTGACGTCCTCCGTGTCTTGCGACACACTCGAGGTCAGGGTTTTCTTGTTATCCATTTTAGGGAGCCTGAACTTACCTTCATTCTTTTCCAGGTTCCTTGTATTCTGTCCCAAAGTCTCCCTTTCCTCCCTGACAGTTTCCCTGAACAGACAGACACTGCAGTTGGCCCGCGTATGCTGTCTGACCAGGTCTTTGATTCTGTTCTTAAAACCCACTATGTCTCTATACATGGTGTCAATTTGTATGTCTAGGGCCTTGTTTTCCTGAATGAGTACCTTGTTGACCTGGCGAAAGTTTTCACAGTCATCCAGGGTCGTGGTATTCACACTGAATTCCATTTTCTAATTGTTATTGAGTTACTTTTGTAATGAACACTACCGGTTATTGCAGTAATTCTTCGTGCTTTCGCTCACCAAAACTTGCAAATCAGCTTCAGGTATGGGCACGCACAACGTTTATAGCCTTCCTGTTTTGAACTACTTCATACCGGAAGTGGCGTTCAAAGTCACCTTTGTGACGTCAAGATCAGCGCGTTTGATGTTTTCGTTTGAGAAGGAAGGGTGTTCTAGAACTGTTTCTCGTTCCGTTGTTTTAGAACAAATCAAACAATCAATTCTGAGAGTCCTGAATCCCATTGCCATGGTGAACGCCATTACGCGTCACCATGGCAACGGGTAAAGAAAGCGTCTGAAGTATGCGAAGCGGGCAAAAAAAAAAAACATCACAAATCACAGCCGTGAAAGAGAAAGCGTGGGGAAAAATGTCGACCGAGTCCTATAATCCTATGTATAAATATAAGGTCTAAACTGTTTCAACGGCATTAACTGCGTTAGGTCAAGCTGTAGTAGATTTAGTCACTGAAATGTTATGAAGTGCCGTCATGAGGGGTAGGTCTAGGTTTATCATATCATTTTTAATCATTGCATTATTCAGGAAATAAATAAAACCTAGTATATTGAAGTTCAAATGGATTTTGTCTTATATCCTTTATTTATATGATGGAGGTGCAGCCTACTACACCATTCAGTGAAATATACTGTTATATACTGTAGTCTTAAGTCTCTTCAGTACCACTCTCTGTCGCTAGATGTCGCTGGTCCCTGTGTGTAGGGGCTAGTGGGCAGGCAGGGGGCTGGATGTGGACTCCAGGGGGGCAGCAGGATATGTGTGTGTGTGTTTGTGAGGCTCGTCGAGCAGCAGGGGAACTTGAAAACTTCACTGCGTTCACCGAGGGAGAGCTGTGATCGGAGATTTGGCGACTGGGAGCTGAATCGGCTGCTTACAGTCCAGCTGTGATCGACAGAGGAGGACCGGTCCGGTTCTCAGCATTGGAACGATTTCCGGCCAACATGGATGATTTAGGTAAGTTCGCTCGCCGTGAACGCAACATTTACACAGCGCGCGCGCGCGCGTGTGTGTGTGTGTTTGTATTGTTAGCGCAAACACAGAATGCCGGCGTTAGATGTTTATTCCACCAAATGGGTTTTTAAGGAGGTTGTTTACTGTAGTTGTATGTTTGGGTCAGCACTGTATAGCATGTATGTCCAGGTAGGTTAAGTTATACAGGTTCAGCTGAGCTCAGCGCGAGGTTACATGCTCAGAAAGGCCCCGCGTGCCGACATAAGGAAACCCACTCATTGCGGATAACTAGCCTAATTAACGTGTATTAGCTGGTATTTGTAGAGTCAAAATGTGTTTGAGAGGACATAGTGCTTCTGGCCGTTGCACTGGCAGTGTTTGTGGGCGAGTCAACGTTATTCCTCTCACAATTCCTCCACATCACTTAACAAGGCGTGATAGGCTGCTACAGGGCTCCCCTAACTTTTCCATGCTCAAAACTATCAGAAATATATAAATTAGACCGCGGGTCATTTGACATTTGATGAGACACTGACCTATTGAGACCCTCCTGGTCATTGTCAGGATTACATAACTGCCACTACTGCAGGTGGGGAGGTAACAGTGGCTTCTTTGATGAAAACAGAGAGTAAATCCATTCGTTGAATGATCAGAACATCTGTAGCCCATTAAAAGCCCCTTGCAACACATTTTCAGCATGAATTCAGCTGATTGTCCCACCAGTGCTGTATTTGCACACATATTCAGTTGCAGATGAATCCCGGAGAGCTGTGTGCTGTCCTTCTGCCTACAAAGATGAGCTTAACTCAGTGAATTATGGCACACTTGGTGACAGCAGAAAATGTAATGCCTGAGGGCAGGTTGTGGTGACAGGGAGGGTGTGTACAGCTCAGCACAATGTTCTTGACACACACAATATCCTGGTTCTGCAGATTCCCTCTCAGTTCCTTTGTTTTATTTTAGCAGTTTAAAATTCTTGCTATGAGCCAAACACTATTTTTCTTGTTTTAGCGTAGCAATGCATGTAGCAGTTATAATAAGACTGCTGCAAACCTTGTGGGATCTTTAACAAGTTTATTTCAACAGTGTGGAATAATTTATACAAGCAACCATGCAGACTCCCTTCAGTGATAGGCAGCGTATTTAAAAACAGAAGGAAACATCTGAAGTAATGCAGCTTGCACAATGCTATCAGGATCAGAGTTTTTTCACTATTCATTTACAAGCATTGACTACAATTTGTGTTTACAAGGCTTTGAGTTTTACCCCAGCAACTGTAAGGTTAAGTTTAGCAGGACATCCGTGAAATGCATTGAAGGAGTCGGGTTCATCTGATGCTAAAAAAACACCTGAATGCATTCATAAAGTCAAAGATGATGAATGTTTTGTAAAAGCTATCCAAAAAGTATTACCACCCTCTGTGAGCTGCAGGTGGACTTGCTATGAGAGAAGAGATACAGCTCTGTTCTTCAGTGTGTTAACATATCATTCCTATTCCAGCTAGGGCAAGGTTATTCAGACTGGCTCTGTTTTGCATATTTACATTACAATAAAAAGCAATTTGAGTGTACAGCAGAACATCTGGATATATCTAAATTGGGCCAAAACTCGGTTCTCTGTGTGACATCTTGGTGGTGAGAGTGAGGCTGTACCAAGAATATTGGTCGTTCTATATCCAGTCAATATTTATGGATACCTTCTCAGCTTACATGGGTGAAGGGCTTTCCTTAAAGTAGCTGCTTAAAAAGGAGCGTTACACAACCCAGTGTAATTACCATGTCACAGGGTTGTAAATTCTGTCATCGTTTTAGCAGAGACCGTTAAAAATGTGGCACACAAACTTAGAGAAATGTAGGCTACAGATACTCCCCTGTCCGATGTTGTGTGCTCTGTCCTTATGGATGGTGTTGGGATGGGGGTCACGGAGGGAAATCTTTCCTCCATCTGTTTGTGAAAATTGAAAGTGTTTAAAATGGTTTAAATGCAGTCGGGGATCTAATGAAGCACCTCCCAAAGAGCTGATGTGAGGCAGTGCAGGGAGTGATCCACCTCAGAGCCCAGAGAGGACAACGAAACCTACATGTATTTATAGCAGAGGAGTCCTTCTTTTCAAGTGCTGAGCCAGCAGCACCTAGAAACCTTCCACCAACCAGCAGACATGTCTCTTTTCCCCTTTCCCTCATTTTTATTGTCCATTTCTATCGGTCTTCCATGTTCCCATATTGCCCCATCACCGGTGACATGAAAGCAGTGACTCTGACTGGCAGCTTCCTGTTCTCCCTAAAAGCATCTTTCCTGTGATCCCCACATGTGCACACACTCAATTTGCTATATCCTCATGCTTCTTTCAGCACCAGCTGTGGGAGCAGACTAGCGCTGCTTGCAGGCAGGGCGTCGGGGTGGATCAGGCCCACATGCAGGAATTGGGCCTCAGCCAAAATTTGTCCTCCTTAAACACTGCACTGCCCCGCCCTCTCTCTCTTCCCACTCCCCACCATTCCTGTGGTGAACCACATAGGAAGCTGCAGGCTGCAATCTATTGACAGTTTAAATATGGCTGAGTTAGCAGGAGAGCAGATTAGCCTTTAGGAAGATTTGGATCAAGGCAGATTGTGGTGCTTGATCTTCAATCGTCTGTTTTTTTTTTAAAAACTCCAGTCAGTAATGAAAGTCAAAATTGGAAATTGGACACAAAAGCTTTCTGTTATTATGCTATACATGGTTTTATATCATCTGTGTCTCCTTTTATTTGTGCAATCTTTGCAGTTTAGATGTTGTGGCATGTTCTGAGGCAAACTTTCATTGACCTCCCCTCCTCGGCTATCAGCGCTGCCAAGCGTTGCTCCTTGCTTCATTGCTCTGGGCCTGCACAAACAAGACATGAATGTCAAATAGCCTCCAAAGTTAACTTCCTATTACTGACTTTGAGCCGCAGTTCCTTTCAGTATTTCCTTTTTATGTCTGCAAATACAGTAGCTGCCCTGTTCCTCCCTCACTGATTTGTTTTACTGTCGCCTTAGTGCCATCATTTGAAGTGAAGTGATTCCCCAGAGCCCTGTCAGCACAGCAGCTGCAGCGTTGGAAATGTCACTCATGCAGTGGGCGTGAGCGACGTAGTTCTTTACCAACTCCAAATGAGAGCTGATGTTGCCTAGATACTCAACCAAGTCTAAATTTAGGTTGGTTCATTGTTTATACACCAAAAGAAATGTCACACAGTTCACATGTGGACATTTGACATTTCGTCTACATAGTCTATATTAGACTATGACTGAGTGGTAGTTTTGCTCTCACTATCAGGGACACAGTTTGTATGAGAACCTAATATCTCCTCAGCCTATTAGCAGTACAGCCTTGTCAGTCAACCTTCTTCTTCCTTTAAATGATGATGCAGTGATGGATCAATAACTCTACAGTGTCTACAGTGTAATAACTAGTGCATTAGTTAATGTTTTGCAGGAATCTGTTTGGAATCTTTGGAATTTTGCAAAATGCATAACCCTTGTTTAGAAGTCACAAACATGTGTTTTAGGGGAAATTTCTTGGCTCTCAGCTAAGAAATTGTTCGGCACATAACCCCCCCATAAAACCACAACACGCCCTTTTACACTTTGGTTTCTGTACGGATGACACAAACAAGATATCATTTGATTATCAGTGATCTTTAGAGGTGCAGGTAGGCGGATTTTGTTACCTTGGGACAGAGCCATACTATCTATTTCCCCCAGTTTCCAGTCCTTGTGCTAAGCTAAGCTAACCGGCTGCTGGCTCCAGCTACATATTTAGCATACAGACATGAGAGTGGTATCAATCTTCTTGCCAAGAAAAGTGGCAAAAAAGTGCATTTTTCCAAAATGTTGAACTACATATTTTTAATAGAAAGTTACAAACTGAGGGGGTGGATTTTTTAAAAGACCTGCATTTACCAGGCAGGGAGGTTTTAACAAAATACCCTATTGAGTTGCATTATGGGAAGTGTATCCAGCATTTTTGGAGCTTTGGGGCTTTGAAACATATGGTGAACACACACACACACACACACACACAAAACACTCACACACGCTCCTGCTCATAGACTGCTGGTGTGGACAGACAGGTCTGAAGGGGAAGCTGACTAAGCAGCGACAGCTCTACACTCAGCCAACCTTCATGTCATCTCTCATGGGTCCAGCGCACCACAACAACAGCCTACAGGGTCAATACCCGAACAGCTAATGTAGGTTTTTGGAACCAGGGTTCAGGTGCAGGGTTTGACATTAACCATGGCCCTATGGCCCGTGGCCACAAAAAGTTACTTTGTGGCCACCAAATACTCCATGTAGGTGGCCACCAAGTTTTATCCCTATACTGCGAACCTTTGCCAAAGCAACGTTACATTTCCACAAACATCCCGATTCCTTCGCACCTTTCAGTTCAACATTCTATGATTCTATCTGCGTGAGGAAGCGAGACTGTGAACTGAGAGACTGTGAGAGAACATATGTACCATATGTTTACAAAGAACTTGCGTTTTCAATTTAAATACATTATTATAATAATATATTTTCATTCTGTTAATGTCTTTTCAGTTATTGAAGTGTCACAGTTAAGGAAGGCTGTGTTAAGTTGCATTAAATTGCCTTTTCTGTATTGTTTTTACATAACTTTACATTTGGGCCACCAAAATTGTACTTTAGCCACCAAATTTAGGGGCTTGGTGGCCTGTGGGGCCAGTGCTTAAAAATATTAGCGTCTATCCCTGAGGTGGAAAGCAAACAAAAAAACATCTTTAGGCACATAGGGATTTAAGCAAAATCTGGCTGTGGTTAGGATCTGTGTAGTTTTAACTATAGACCTGCATGTGATTCAGTATAGTTATTGCATGTGCCAGTCATGTTCCTCTGTCCTGCTTTTTGTCAGCTGAGCTCAACGAGCCCTTTTTACTGGGTAGCTTCTCGTCCAGCTAGACACATGTTCCATGACAGGAAGTGCCCTTAGCAAGCTCTCTGTTGTAGTGGCAGTCAGGAGGATTCTTTGCTGCTGACCAACAGAATAGCCCATTATAGGTCACAGACATCATGTTAGTCATACTAACTTGTGGATGTGCCTGATCAAGTCCTATTTTTGGTAATTTCCCTAATGTAAGCAGAAGGAACTGGTTTGCTTTTGGTCTTATTAACCCTGAATTTCTTTCTTGTTGTTTTTGCTGTTTTCCATTTTGTTTCCAGGCAACCAGAGCAGCTCATTAGCTTGATGTAGCATGTTGTCAATGAAGAAATGAAGCAAAATAAGGGGCAGGTATAACACATTTTGTATCATGTCCTATATGCGTATATGCCTAAAGCTGTTATCAGCCTTCCACCATCCTGCTGTGCTCTGATGAATTGAGTTCCCCGCTGACTTTGTGAGATTCTCATCCCGGCACTCAGTCTGACAGTGACTGACAACTCGGTTGATGCGACGCTGCTGATCCTCTGACACAAGCTGTAATAGGAAACCAGCTGGTATAACAGTTCTATAACATAGAAGATACTGATGCCACAGTAAATGCAAAATTTCAATGGTAGCACAAACAGGAATCAACCACAGGCGGTTAAAACAGTGCTCCAGTTCATTGAATGCTTATTTGTCATTTGAAATGGAGCTCTTACAATGCCAGGTGGCCTTTCAAATACACCTGCATGGTGTTTCAGGCTTTCCTCTAATTGGCTTCTAAATGTCACTTTTCTAAAGAGGTTGTATGGCTGGCGTGGCTGCAGGCTTAGATAACACATCACTGTTTTATTAGGAAATGGGTTTGTGCCCAGCAGGTTTCCTCTTTCCTTGGCGCAGGTTGAAATAGTCAGTAACACACTGCTGGTACTGCCCTATTTGGGATATAAAGCCACCACAATGAAGGCCTTTGATGAATTGGGAAGTGATGTGGTGGGGGGGGTGGAGGACAAGTGAGTATGCCCATGTGAGCGAAAGTGAGCATCACACAGTCACTCTGTATGTGTGTGTGTGTATGTTTCAGATTGCTTGTGCTTTAGTTGGATTTACAGCCAGCATCTGGCTTGTCAAAGAGGATCATTCAGGAAGCCTGATCTAGACCCCACTAGGGTTAATGACAGCATCAGTGATGCTTAGGTCAGGTTTATAGTGGTGTAGGCTTAACAAGGGTTTACACACATGCACACACATATGCGGGTTCTGGCACCCACACCGAGCTGACTGTTTTCCTGTGGAATGATTTGGCCTGCGCTCCTCTCCATCCTCTTCCTTCTGTCCTTGTCCTGCCGCAGGGGGACAAAGAGCAGCTTGTTTCTGGTGCTGTGACCTACTTCAACCCAGAAAAGACAGAACCAGACAGAACTGATTAGGGGCAGGGGGAAAGATTGTCTGTCCATCCATCCATCTACTTTCAGCCATTTCTTCGGGTCTGTGTTATGATTGTAACAAGCTATTACAATGTGGAGCGTCATTTTTGACTTTGGAAATAGTAGTTTGACATAGACACTCTTAACTGAAGGTCCTCTTAAAGGCTTTTTCCCAGAGCTTTCAATCACATCTCAGAGTCTTAATCAATTGATGGAGTTGAAAGCTCCAGATAAAGCTAGTAAATTGACTTAGAGATAAGATGTTTTTTTGTTTCTTGGGTGCATTAATTGTAATTGTTCATGTTTTATCAAAATTTACTTAAACTAATTAGTTAATTATAAAAGCATGAACATATGTTGTGTGTTTTTTGTTATCAAGACCAAAGCATATACCAAATGTCATTAATGCCACTTTACAACCATTGGTCATGGGGCCCTTTGTAATTACTTATTATCAGTACAGTGTGGTGGAAAGTTGACAGTTCTGTACTTCTGAATAGTTCTTTTTTTTATCAGTAAGTGAAGCATTACCTTTTTAACACATGGGTCTTAAAAAATACATTTTGATGTATATATTCATTGGACTTTTGTACAGATTAGTGCAGAGAAAGACGTACAGAATCTTTTAAAAGTCATAATGTGGAATTGAAAAAGCACTTAGAAAGTGCTTTGCTTTTGATGCCTTCTAGACAGGAGGCCTCAGTCGGTGTAAACGGCATGTTATCTTGTAGTGTGGCCTCAATTACACCAGTAAATTGTCTTTTAAGTGGGCAGAGTGGCATCGCCACAGGCCAAATGCTGAGGATTTCTTGTCTGACAATATTTATGAAGAAAGTGTTTAGATTTCAATTTCATAATAGTTCAGTGGATCATTTTACTTCCCCTTGCCATTATGTTTAACTTTTCCTTTTGGCTCCGTAGTGTGTGCATTTGGTTTAGAGGTTAATATCAGTCAAAATCAAAATATCAAAACACATTTTTGCTTATCTTTGCAATTCCACAAAACACTCCAAATGAACGATTGTTCATACTGTCTTTAATAAATGCACCCTCAGTAGTGCTTTCACCACTGATGCATGCACATGGATGCTCATAATAACCATAGCGGCAACATGTAAACCACAAGCTTTTGCACACACTGACTACGCCTGTCACTGCGGCGATTAAGAAAGGGGGGGGTAGATAAGACACAGCAAGAGGAGAGTGTGTTTTATCTTTTGACTAGTATTGTTTTAGTTTCAGATACTCCCGTCTCAGTTCTTATAGTCGTATGTAGAGGCTGAGGTTGATTTTACTCAAATGTAATGATTCAGTTCAATAGACATTTATTATCCCTGTGGGCAATTGGTTTGTACAAGCCATAACAGAACAATTAAAATAGTTAAAAATATAGTAGAAAAGGCATCAGGCAAATAATCAGAAGTGACTGAACACCAGGCAGAAAGAGAGAAGTGCAACCGCAAGTGCTTCAGTGTGATAATGACAATACAAAAATCAGACTGATTATAGATATCATTTGTAGTGAGTATGTTTTGCTCTTGAGCTGCAATTATAGCATATTGCTAGGTAGGCTGACATTATCAATTTCCTATTCACTCTTGCAATAAATCTGGGCGGATGCAAGGAAGACCTTATCCAGTTTTAGGCGTCACTGCTCTAACTGTAACAGTGCAAACAGAGATGCAGCGTGGCTTGAGTTCAGTTGTGAAGCAAGGCTACTTTAGAAGATATTGTTAGTCTTCCCACAAGAAGAGAAGCTGGATGCTGGAATGGTTTCTGTCCTACTCTTATTTTCTTTCACCCGTCATTACAAGGCAGTCTGATTTAAGGCTCTTATTGGGGTTTATTGATTAGACCTATAACCTAGACAAGTGTATCTGAACCTTCCCATGACAGCGTGTAGACTGCAGCTTTTTTTATACATATTTGTTGAGGTCAAACACACAGTACTTTCCGGGAAAGCAGACGCATCAGCAGCATGAAAGGGTGTTAACTTTCTGGGTGGAAATGAACAGAGATGAGATGTGTAACTCGTGACTATGTCTGCAGTCAAGTGTCGCTGGTGTGGGGTGGCTGCACCCTTGTCAGAAGGCTTAACTTCATTAAGTGCCATGTAATCAGTTTGATAATAAGTTTATTTGAAAAGAATTGGTTCTAAGTATGTGAAAATCAAAGTGGTTGTTCTGTGAAAAGCTGCATTGATGCTACCCTGACATTTGAAAAACATTTTGGGAAATATGCTTATTCATTTTCTTGCCCAGAGTGAGATAAGAAGATATGTTAACCCCTCTCATGTCTATGCATCAAATATGGAGCTTGAATCAGGAGGTGGTTAGCTTAGTTTAGCTTAGCTTAGCTTGGCGTGAAGACTGAAACTATGGGGAAACATCTAGCCAGGCTCTGTCTAAAATTCAAAAATAAGACTACCAACACATCTCAAGCTCACTAATTAACACTTTGTATCTGCTTTGTTTAATTTGAACACAAATGGAAATGTAAAAACAACAAGTTGTGGAGATGCTTGTCGGCCCATTTCTGAACTTTGGACAGAACCATGCTAGCTTTCCTCCCTGCCTCCAGCCTTTATGCTAGGCTAATCCCCTCTGGGCTCTAGCTACACACTCAAAACAAACATAAGAGTGGTATCATCTAACTCTCTGCAAGAATATGAATAAGCATATTTTTGCCACTTTGGGGCTGTGGAACAAGCTGTCAACACAACACTGACATTTAGCACCGTGTAAGTTGATATGGTGAACAGCAGCTTATTTACGCATCCAGCCGATATACGGAGCAACATTATCATTCATGTTTGAATGAATTTGTCTGTCTGCCATGTGGTGCTGGGCTGGTAATATACAGTTGATTTATCATACCTTTTCTGCTAAAAACAGCTGCCTGCTGATGTTTTGCCATTTTCAGACTCTACTCTGTGTAGATACATGGGGAGTGAGAGAGGGGTAAGACATGCAACAAAAGTCTCATATATGGTATGTGCCTTTACACCAGGCCACTAGGACGGCCCCTGCTTTATGAAGTTTTTCATAATTTGAATGTAGTCACGCTGAGGCAGCGTGAGGTCACACTGGACTTAAAGTTATAATAATAGGACCATATTCACAATACCACTAGCAGTGTCTTTCATTAGGAGTCACTCTCTCTGTTTAACAAGGGATTCAGTCACTCTGCATTTCTAAGGACTTTTTCTGGGCCTGAGTCTGGTAATATGTGTTGCATTGCATGTGTCTCGACAGACTTGCTGTAACTGTATTGCATAGTTTAGAGTGGAGTACAAGCTGCTGTGTAAGCAGTCGTATTGTATGACTTAATTGCAAGTGTGGGCTGTGGAGCCATTTCCATTTAATAGCATTTGTATCAGTAGCACTTCATTGATCTTAACATAAGGAAACTCCAACCAGGCTCTTCTTTGTACCGTGTCGAAGTGTATGAGACACAGTACTGTAAATGTAATGTAATAGTATAGGCTGGTTGGGTGGTCTGTAACGTCCTACTGTTGCTTTGACCGGCATGGCCATCCATCATCTACTGTACGTCTCTGCTCCCACAGGTCAGGGTCGGGCGGGAAGGTATTTATAGTGGCCCTAGATGCCTCAGTCTGTCTCTGGTATGTGTGGGCAGCCTAGCTGAGAGGCACCTGTGTGCAGTGTTGTTGTTCTACTGGTGCACCTCTGTGTGTGTGTTTCCAGCGTGATTTAATTTTGTGTGCCCGCTGAAGTGCTCCAAATGAACACAGGCACAGGCCTTCTGCTGTCTAACACGAGCCCAGAGGGGAGTAAAGTGTAAGTGCATGTGCACCCATCTTGTCCTGATTTCTTTCCTTTTTTTCTCCTTCTGGTGGAAGCAAAGAGAGGAGGGATTCATCATCTTCTCTGCAATGGTCTGTCTTGTCTTGTGTCATATTGAAAGGCCATCTCTCTCACAACACAACATGAAAGGCTGTCACTTCACTTCATGTTGACGTACACTCACAGACTAGTAACTGAAGGTTGTTCCTTACAACACAGATTGTTTTCAGATGTTCATTTTTAAAAAAATTCAGACACTTCCCTTTTCCTCAAAACAGTCTATGTACAGAATGTCTTGCTGACATTTTGTTTTCTTTCATCTGTCCTGTCTTGCCTTTAGTCCCGCCTTTTCTGTCTTATCGCACTCTGTTCTTCAGCTGGTGTGCACCTCGCATTTCTCTCTGTCTCTCACTCTTTGGAAGACGAGCTGTGGCATGTCAGGAATTCATATCAGCCTGCGTGCACCTTGCAACACATCAGATACAGAGGGAAAGAAATGAAAGGAATGAGGGTAGTGAGATGCAGAAACGAGGTCAGAGAACACAGGTAAACCTGCTGCACAGACAGAATCTTGGAGCCGATATTCATCCTGTTAGTTTCACTTTGGTCTGGTGTCAGCTCATATCTCAGTAAATTGGCATTTATGAACCTCACAGATAAAGCCTGCTCTGTGTACAGGCAGGCAGCCCTTAGAAGAAAACGCCAGGAGTGTGCTCTGCACAACTCAACATCACCCCCTGCAGGTCATTAAAGGCTGTGTTTTGTTTCATTACATTTGATAGGACCAACCGGCATTTCCTGAAATGAACCGCTACCAGCAGATGTGTTGAGTAGTAGACATCATTGATTCACTCTATGCAGTGGTCAGCACTGACAGGGGCTTAGGCAGTGTGTGCAGTGTCAAGCAGGCAGGATTTCCTGTTAGGGATAATGGAGGCTTGCTTCTGTTGACTTCCAGAACTTCTATTGATCAGACCTCCTAGAGTAAAAGAAGTGCTCCAGGATTGCTTTGTTTCAATTATATTTATGTTTTATGTTGATTTTAACAGTGAAAGGTTGCAGTTTAAGTGCTGATCTGGCATCTGTCCTTCCCTTTGCTGTTCACATACTTGACTCTTCAAATGGTTTCCTTTCCATACCCTCATTTTCCTGCATCCTCCCTCCCTTCATTTCTAATTTTCCTGTCTTTTTCATCCCTTCTTCTGCCATCCCAGTCTTCCCAGTCCCCTTTTTATTTCTCGCTCTCTCGCTCTCTCTTTCCTGTAATGAGCCACATGCAGAGCAGCGTTTGTGTAATTAAAATGCACACCATTCATCTGGGAGGAAGGGAGTCTCCTTAATCTGCGTCAACCCACATTTTAGCCTCTGAGGATTTGCCTGCTGCGCCACACACACACACGCACGCACTTCCCAGTTTCACTCGCTACCACCATTCCTCATTGTTTGAGCCCAGCTGTGCCTTGCCATGTCACATTTAGTGTTGTGAACATGGAAGGAACAACAGGATGCTGGTGTTTTTCGTTGCGCATTAGCTGCAAATGAAGGGGGCGGACTGCGTTAAATTGATGTGGGTTTGTTAGATGTGGATGTAGCCTATTTTAGGTAGGCAGGCATGAGCAGATCCATCACCCTCTCACAGCTGCCTGCTTCTCAGGAACTTGGGTCTGTGAAGGTTTTACATGTCTTATAACACATCAAACTGAAGTTTTATCCCATATGAGTCCCCTCTTACATGCATTTCCCAAAAATATATGCACAAATAAACATTCTTGCCTCTTCTAACAAAGGATAAGAATGATTCAGGAGGCTCAATTTTGAGATGGAGCACTTGGATTTCTTGGAGTTCCTCATTTTACTGTAGTTCCATGTTTGGTCACTGGGGAACTAGTCTGTGCTTTGCACTAGCGTCTGTGTGTGTCATGGTATGTTCCCTTGGCAGAGGAAGCTGACACACCTCTGTGTGTTTGTGTAGTTTGTGGATGCGCCAGAGCATGCCTAGCAGCACGCTGTGTTCAGTGAACAAAGGCAACCCTGAAGCTGCTAGTTTTCATGTTTTATGTTCAGCCTAAATCCTCTAAATTTCAGGACTGTATTCCATCCACCCTGTTGACAGGAAATGAGCTGTTGATTTCAATTAACTTGTCTCATTCTAATGCAAGACTTCTTAGACATTAAAGTCAGGCAATGGCTTGTGGGAGATCTGTATACTATCAGAATATACATTTCATTTAGCTTGGAGGTTAGTGTTTTAGCGTAACTCTATTTTGGAAGAGCAGATTCTTTATTACCAGGGTTAAAGCCAGTTCAGTTCGAGAGCTAAGTTGATTAACATCTCTTGTGTAAACCATCTGGACTAACATCTGTTGCCTGAGGTCTCCACCAGCTGCAGTAAAACTTTATTCTGACATCAGCAGCAGATATGTACTGAAGCCTTCAGATATGCGTACAGTTTCTTTATGCAGAAATTCAGAGAAGTATCTGATGAAATCTGTTTTGACCTGTTTTCACGTCGTCCTAGATGGATGTCTGGACTTGTCTGATCAAGTTTTTATTTTTTTATTTTTTTATTTTTAGTTTGTAACTCTTAATGTGTACATTTGTAAACCGTAATGAAGATTAGGGCGAAGGACTGTGTAGACTTAAAAAGAAGTACATTCATATCACACTTTTGCTTGTGTTGTGGGCGATGTAGTTATGAAAATCAGCTGCATCTTGGGAAATGTTTTAAAGAAGAAGAAGTCTTAACCTTCGTTTAAACACAGGAAAACCTCTTAGAATAAGTTCACAATCTTGTTGACTTCCCCATTTAACTGGACCAGAAGTAGAGCCTAGAGACTGCGGTGTTAAGTGCACCTCTCTGCTGGATGGTTTGAAACCTCTTTGAATGGTAGGTTTTATAATATGCCATACTTGGTACGAACTACAAAGATTGACAGTTGTGTTGTTTCTGCCTCTTTACTTCTATGGGTGGGTTTTTGCTACTACCAAGTAAGAGATGAGGAGGACACACACACACACACACACACACACACACACAGAGCTGGCTGCAGTCGTGTAAACAGCAGCCTTGTCCTGTATCCATAATGAAACTCTGTGGAATGTGCTCGGGCTTCTGTGTCCAGAACGGAGCCTCTGCTGTGAAACCTAGTCAACTGGCATGTTAGCCATGCTAATCATGCTAACCATGCCGATGCTAAGTTGCTGTGTCTCCTCTCAGTCTGGGAAACATTGCAGTAGTGTACTGTAAGTTCTGTACTGATGATACTCGGGTATACCTACAATTCCTTTTCAGGTTAAAAACTTGCAAATGTAGTGAAATCTTGTTGTGCTCAGAATATTGACATTGCTAAAGAGATCCTATCTTAATAATCTGATCCTTTTTCTACTTAAAGACCAAATTGAATGTAACATGTAACATTAAAATGGGGTAAAAGTGAGTCATGAGTAACCTAAGTGCTGACAGTGTGAGGGAGGGGCTGATTATACCTTTATATACCTTTGTGATACCACTCCCTTAGTTGGGCATGCCTCTCTTGATAAGAGCTCTGCTTGCTCTCAACTTTTCCTCATTTCACAACAGCGCATACACTCCTTCATCTGCTGTAACACGCTCAGCCTGCCAAAGTTGGACAGCTTCGTCCTCAGGGACTGTTTTCAGTGGGTCGTCATTTGCGTGAGTAATATCTCTAACTTGAGCTCTCAGGCAGCTAAGTTGGAGCTGGCAAAGCAGTGTGTGTATGTGGGGGGGTGGGCTGGGGTGTGAACCTAACCCGCTGCCATTAATTTTAACCCGTCCTTCTTCTCTCTACCCTGACCCTCTCCTCTGCTCTCAGTTGTGCCCCACTCGACCCCCTCCTCCTCCTCCTCGTCTCTTGTTCTCTTATTGCTGATGGTAGAGTTAAGAAAGGCAGTTCCTGCCTGGCAGACGGTCTGTTTGGGTTGCCCTCTTCCTCCTCCACTTATTCTTCTTTCTCTGTATTATCTCCTCTTCACTTCCCTGGGTGTAGCGTCTTGTCTTTTTCTAAGGTACGTCTCATCTCCATGTTACTTCACCTATGGTTTTGTCTTTCTTGCCCCACTGCTTTATTTTAGGATGGCGCTTTGCAGTCGTCGGTGTTTGGTACATCTTAGCAATACTGACAATATTGCAGTATTACGTATAGAATACTAAAAAACCCACAGTTAAGTGCAGTTTGAATCATTTTTATCTTTTCTGCAATTAGGCATTAAACTTGATTGTAGTTGTGCTGTACATTTGCTGTTTTTAACTGTGGTTTATTTGGTTTTATCTAGTATTTCACATTAGTTTATGAACTTCATATTGACGACACAATTGTCCTTAACAGCCTCAAATATATTGGTATAATGGAAAATGTGTAATTATGCATAAACAGATATTTTGTGCTAATAGTTTGTTTCATTTTTTGTTGGAGCAAGTTTGTTAAATTGAGGGTTTTATTTTTTAGGACTTGTGAAATTCTGCAAGAGAAACTAAACACTTCTGTGGTGAGTGAGCGTGCTAAAATAAGCCCAGGTATTCAGTAATACAGTCTGCACTCTTCATTAAATCCCCTATAATGTTGTGTGTCCTTCTACCTACTGGTTAGGACTGCTAAATTAGTAGTTGTTTTCTTGGCCCGTGTTCCTCTTGAAATACTAAATGACCCCTTCATGCAGAGATGGTAGCTGTTGGCGCATAGATGGTAAATATGAGCATGTATACCTGGTTGCAGACTTGACAGCGACTCTTGGATTTAAAACATGTCATGACTCCAGGCAGACGAGGGTCAATGAGTAACCAAAGGAGTGGCTGTGACAGTCTGCATGATTCAACTTTTACAACTCCACCTCCCCTGATGTCAGTGCACATGAGTTTTTGACCGATTGTGAAAGACACTGTCATTATTTAACCCTGTGTTTATGCAAACGACAATGGTGAGTTGCTAGAAGTTTTGTAGTGCTAAATACTAGATAGATTGTGAATCCTAACGCTCGAATGGGTGGGCGTTTATAATTTTGTAATGCAGTGGCTATTAATATCATGATATAGATATAGAAATTTCACTGAGAAACCAATTCTTGAAACCAGCTGAGAGTGTCTGTTTTAGGATGCAGTGAATTAGATACCTTACTTCATTCCATTAATACAAACATCCTGTAAATCTAATATTGCCGTGAAGCACTCTGCTTACTTATTTGCAACGTTGTTCACAATGGCCTAATACAATGTGAGATATTAAATGGATAGTCACCTCATTAGAAACGGTATAGCAAAATCTACACCATTTTTACAGGTCTTTGCTCTCTCACGATATATACTGTCCTTCCACCCAACCCTATCTGAGCAAATAATTAGTGATTGTGATGATAAAATCTTTGTTTTGTATTTCCACAGATGCTTTGTTGGCGGACCTTGAGTCCACAACATCTCACATTGCCAAGCGTCCGCTCTTCCTGTCTGATGAGACCGCCTACTCCTTCCCTGTTGGGGCTCAGACGCAGCAAGACATCTGCTCTCCACCCCAAGTCCCACCCACTCCCTCTGAGCAAACCCTAAACGGAATAGATGAAACAGAGGTAAATGCATAGATACGTCTTACTGTGTATTCCCACATTTATTCATGAATGAAAGTGTAAATTAGTTGCTTCATTTGCGAATGGTCTTCTGAAAACTCTGTAGTCACTTCACTTCCTCTCCTCAGTCCTACAGCTCAGCTCAGAGAAGTCCCTGGTCTAGAGACAGCAGCAGTCCAACCCAACCCATTGGTGAAGAGGACCACGTATACAGGTAGGACTTGGGATCATGTTTAGAAACACTCTCACAATAACTTATTCCCCCAAATGTGAGGGAACTCTTTGGGAATATAGATAACTTTACTTGGCATACTCCACCAATAATAGTGAGGACATTACAAGTAGGAACATAATGTTTCATTTGACACATAAGTGAAAACATTATATTAGAAATCTCCTTTTTAATTTAGACTTTTGACTCATCGCTGATCCAGAAACATTGTCCATATGATGCCGGTGTCAAGATATAGCAACTTTCACAGTCCATAGATCAGTGGATGATAAATATTGGTTCTTCTCTCTACTCTGTACAGTTTCCCTAATAAGCATAAGAGTAGTGAGTCATCAGCTGTTGCCATGAACTCATCCTTGGGTAGCAACCTGTCTGAGCTGGACCGCCTGCTGTTGGAGCTCAACGCTGTCCAGCAAAGCACCCCTGTCTTCCCTTCAGAAGGTACACGTAGAGGTTACTTTACAATTTATAAAATGGTTATGTTTATCTGAAGGAACTCAGATGTCACTATCTACATATTTTTTTGTGGTATTGCACAGAGATGTCCTTCCTCTCCACTGTATTTTGGTGTTTTGGGGTTTACAATATGATAAACTATGCACTGTGGCTCCATGAAGGAAATTAATTTAGCATTTTGTTCTGTAATAGAAGAAGCAGCACCCCCGCTGCCAGCCAGCAGCATCATTCACCATATCCAGGAGAATGGAGTCTCTACTGCAGGCAAGGCTGCTCCACCTGTATTGGAGAAGCCCAAACGCAGTGCAGCCACTCGAGGAATAGAGGATGTACGACCAAGTGTAGAGAGCCTTCTGAATGAGCTGGAAAGTTCTGTGCCCTCAGCCATGTAAGTGACAAATTATTAAAGCAACATAGAAATTATGCCATCGCATGTAGTTGTTTAAATTAATGCTCAGGAATGTTATTGCAACATTTAATGTGGAAAGCCCATGCATTTAGTTTATTGTGTTCTTTTTATTCTTTAGTCCCACACCGTTGGTTGTGTCAGGCAAACCAACAGATGGACAAGAGGAAACACCAGCACAGCAGCAAGCCAGAATGTCTGCCTCTTCTGCCACAAGAGAGCTGGATGAGCTAATGGCTTCCCTGTCTGACTTCAAAGTCCAAAGCAATGTGAGTATGGTTCACAAGTGGGTAGATTTTGGGTCGTAGGGGTTTGAGCACTTGATGGAGGATGTTTATTTTTGCCGTTGTGCAACTGGACTGTGCTGCAGATGTTTGGGGGTTTGCATGACAGTTAAATTAATTTTAGAAACGCATTGGATCAGACTAATTTTATTCAGAGTCTTTTCCATATTTGTTGTTTTGTAATAGCACTGCCGCTGCCAGTGTTCCACGATAAGCTTTCCTACTACAGATATTCTGCTGTTTTACTGTTTCCATAGATTTAACTTACAACCGCAAAAGTTTTGCAATGTTGCAATGGCATAAATGAAGTGCCTGGTGCTTTTATTTACCTCAACTGAAGAAAGAACCATTTCTTTTTTTTAACCTGCCCTTTATTTTGGACCAGCTTTTGTTTGTTTGAACAAAAGATTTTAGAACCAACCAGTAATTGACAACCAGCTTTTAACTGAGAATTTTCTTTAAGTTGTTGTCACGCTTAACCAAAAATCGTATACCAGATGACATTTAGATTTTGTTCTGCTGCATGTGTATGTGAGCTTGCAATCATAGAGGAAGTTGTGGGGTTGACACAGCAAAATCAACATGTTGACAACTAAGCATAATGCAGTCCAATACAATTTCCCATTAAAGCTCATTAACACAGCAATACATTTTATCTTTGTGAAGATTACAATGTTCATTTTTTGTTGAGACTTTGTCTAGTAATTTCTTAGTTTTGAAGTGATTGTGTCTGCCCGCTGCATGTTTGAGGGCAACAATCAAGACTTCATTTGTCCAAATAAACTGAAACAAAACATTTTATTTACTTTTGGGAATGATTACTTTAGAGTGAACTTTGCCCCTACTTTCTTTCTTACCTTGCTTTCTGTGTGAGTCAACTTTCTGTTCATTCCCTTCATTCTCAATGTGTTTTTCCCAATCTCTTTCTCTTTTCTCTGCCACTGTGTATGTCTTGTCTTTGTTTGGACATTGCGATCATTACATTGTTGCACCCAACTCAGTCTGGCTCTCAGTTGTCTGTGAATCAAGAGGCAGTAGACCCTTCATTGGTAGCTGGTTCACCAGTAACTGCCTCATCTATAAATCCTAATATTGGTTCAGTGGATACTCTTCTACCTTCTAGTTACACTACTCCCTCCTGTACCCATCTTCCATTGGAACTCTATATAGATGAAGATGGTTGCTCAGCCCCTACATTTTCAGCTAGTCCCACTGTGGCGATTGCATCGTCCAAGAACCTTCAGTACTCCCAGATCCAACAGATAGATGATGGTGGCAGTGTCACCTCTGAGATCTCTCGTGTGGAAAACCTCAGTATCTCTAGTACCATAAAGCCTCCTAGTCAAACTGAAGTCAATAGCCCTACACATAAGTTAATCACTAAAGTTTCTGCTAGTAAAGTCTCAAGTCCACTTGGAAAGAGCTTAAGTCCAGTTACTGTTGGCAGAAGTTCAAGTCCAGTACCCGCTGCCAGGAGCTTCAGTCCAGTAGTTGTTTCCAAGAGCCCTAGTCCTGTTACTGTTCTAATAAACCCAAGTCCCATTCTTAGAGCCAAGAGTCCTAGTCCACCTGATCTTAAGTGCTCCAATCTGAGTCAGTCTAACAAGAGTCCAAGCCCAGTCCCTAAAAGCTATAGTCCAGTTCCAATAAGTGGTAGCCCAGAAGCAGCTGCAAAGAGTGCTAGTCCAGTCACAGTTCCAAGGCTTTCAAGTCCAGTTCCAAAAAGTGCAAGTCCACTGACGGTCCCCAATGTCTCTAGTCCAGTAACCGTCCCAAAAAGTGCTAGTTCAGAAATAGTCCCTAAGAGTGCTAGTCCAGTTTCAATTCCAAGACTTTCAAGTCCAGTTCCAAAGATTGCAAGTCCTGTGACAGTCCCTAATAGCTCTAGTTCAGCAAGTGTGCCCAAGAGTTCTAGTCCTGAAACATTGCCAAAGAATGCTTGCCCAGTAATACTCCCAAGGCTTTCAAGTCCAGTTCCAAAGAGTGAAACTGCAGTTCCTAAGAGTCCTGCTTCAGCCATCAGAAAAACGTTCACGGTTCCAGGCACCAGCAGTCCCAGAGCTTCACCTGTTCAACTTGCTGCTGTACCATCAAATAGCCTGCCTTCCCCTCCTACAGAAAATCAGGGATGTGAAATGCTGGATTTAACATGGCCATGCCGCAAGCCTTTATTGGATGATGCTTTAGACAAACTCTTAGCCCCCGACTCCACCCAACTGAGTGAGAACCAGCCACCTGCCCCCATTATGCCTGGAGATGAAGACAGATCTTGGGAGGAGGAAGACGGAATTTACCCTGATTTCAGCCGAGAGGGAACCCTGACACCCATGACTGAGTCCAGCTGGATGGATGAGTGTTTCACCCCCTCCACCTGCCCCGGGACACCAGATGCTACGCTGGAACTGCCCACACAGCAGCCCTCTGCTGTCGAGCGACTATCTGCTTCTGGCCAAGTAGGACGCTCAACTTGACTCTTCCAAAATAAGCTGCTGGCATAAAGCTTTAGTACCCCTTGTGGGCTTTCTATTATTTGGCCATTTGGCCTAAGATATTAATTATCTCTGACAATAATGGCAGAATGGCTGTGTCAGATAATTGTTCAAGCAGAATGTTTCTCTAGCTAATAAGTTTATTTTGGGAGAGCAGTTCCTACAAGGAGCTGTGCAAAAGTACATAAACACAGTGTCTTGATGAAGAGAAATTCCTCCATCTATGTGGTGTGATGCATGTGGTGTCATTGCAGCGCAATTGCAAAATAGCTTGAGGGAGAAATCTCCCTGTAGAGACTATTTGTGGCTGATGTTGAAAGCTTTGCTGAAAGGATGTTTCTGCACGCCCCTACTTGCCTCAGTCGACATTGCTGTGTTAGTCACAGGGCCTGGCCTGTCATGTTTACACAACCATTGGATGATGCAAAAAATGTGTTTTTAATCACTGATGGTGTCAATACAAAAGCAGTAGGGTGGATATTTTTCTTTTTTGCTAATGCATATATGCGCACTAAGAACGTGCACATGTACTTAAAAAACCATACAAGAACTTTGATTGTTTGATCTTTGGCCTTGCTTTAGCACGTGCAGACTCATGTGCAAGCATTTCGTGATAGACCTGTCTTGTCTTGACTTCAGCTATCCAGCATGGTGTGCCACAGAGATACCTGAGTAGTTTTAAGTAGATTTGACAGTAGAGAGAATGAACTTGACTGGAATGGAAGGCTGTGCTTGGCTTCTGCAGGCAAATTTGATTGGATACACGAGTGCCTGACAAAACAAAAGTATATTCTGGAGCCGCAGCTTGAGCATTTTTGCCACTTGAATGAGACATCCTGTGCTGGGCCGTCGTGCTTGTGTTTGCAACCCAACATGGACTTTCTGGTAAATGGCACAACTCCAGCTTCCCACACCTCCTTATATCATCTACTCTCTAGCTCAAGTCGGTTATCCGCCGCACCAAAGAGACCTCCAATGTGCATCCAATGTACAGGGAGGGAATGTTGCGACGTAAAATGGGACCGATCATTGTGAATAAGAGCAACTCGCAAGACCGACTCATTGAGGAGCTACAGGGGAAACTGGGAATTGGGCGAGTGGAGCGCAGGCGTAAACAACAGCCAGATGATTGGATGACAGAGGGAGTTATCGTCATGTCCAACCCACAGCGAACACGGGAAGAAGGGGCCCACCCATCTGTGGATAAGGTAGACATTAGAGGCGCACAGCAGGAGTCAGTGGTATCCAGTGCTATTCTGGGACCACGTTAAAACCAAGAGTTCTGATCTTATGTTTGGTTGGCCTGTGGTCAATAAATTAACTGGCAAATATTAAATATATATAATGTTTTATCACATTGCCATTGTCTTTGGCAGTCACTTCAAACAGTTCATTTTGTTGTGCCAATTTTGTTTCTATTATCATTTCCTTTTCTTCATTCTGACCTGTTTTTGTATGTTATCTGTTTGCTGTCCTCTCTTTGCTGTTTCCTTTTTCCTTCTTTCTCCCAGATCGTCATTCCTCCAGAATCTCCTGCCCCACAGAGAAAAGTCCTCCCCCCTCCGCAATCTCCCC
>LKNJ01000760.1:0-130071 GCA_002120245.1 Maccullochella peelii
AGAGAGAGAGAGAGAGAGAGAGAGAGAGAGAGAGAGAGAGAGACGTGGCCGGAGATTTCATGGAGAGGGGCGAGCGCGTGTAGGACGCGCCGTGACAAATGCTGTAGCGCTGACAGAGTGACCTTCGGGTTCTTGGTCACCTCCCTGACTAGGGCCCTTCTCCCCCGATCGCTCAGTTTAGACGGCCGGCCAGCTCTAGGAAGAGTCCTGGTGGTTCCGAACTTCTTCCATTTACGGATGATGGAGGCCACTGTGCTCATTGGGACCTTCAAGGCAGCAGATATTTTTCTGTACCCATCCCCAGATTTGTGCCTTGACACAATCCTGTCTCGGAGGTCTACAGACAATTCCTTTGACTTCATGCTTGGTTTGTGCTCTGACATGCACTGTCAAGTGTGGGACCTTATATAGACAGGTGTGTGCCTTTCCAAATCATGTCCGATCAACTGAATTTACCACAGGTGGACTCCAGTTAAGCTGTAGGAACATCTCAAGGATGATCAGTGGAAACAGGATGGACCTGAGCTCAATTTTGAGCTTCATGGCAAAGGCTGTGAATACTTATGTACATGTGATTTCTTAGTTTTTTGTTTTTAATAAATTTGCAAAACTCTCTAAAAAACTTTTTTCACTTTGTCATTATGGGGTATTGTGTGTAGAATTTTGAGGACAGAAATGAATGTATTCCATTTTGGAATAAGGCTGTAACATGACAGAATGTGGAAAACGTGAAGTGCTGTGAATACTTTCCGGATGCACTGTATGTACAATATATTTTATATTTAAGCCTCTTTGTGACAAGTTTGGACAACTTTCTTTGTGTTTTTTGTAGTAGATTAAGTTTACTTATATCATGTTAATATAATATGTTTAACAAGTTAAAGGATAAGGCTGGAATCAACAAATCCAATGACAAGATGAAAAACGGAACAAAAGTATTTTCTGTATAAACCAAGCCAGAAATACTGTGGCCTATTCATCCATGCAGCAGAACTGTCATCCAGTTAAACATCACACACCTTTGTACTTGAACCATACATTCCTTCATAGCTAGCATAGTAGCTAGCATAGTTTCTTCTTCTTTTTTAAAGCTTATCATAGTTTATTTCTTTCTTTATTTTTTTAAAGATGACTTTAGCATTATCGACCTCTAGAGAGCAGCTCCGTGTCTCGGCAGCAGTTCTGTGTTTACATGGCTTAGCTAGAAAGAAGGAAAATGCCACTCACATTCAAAGGTATAGCTCTTCTATGTGTTTTTAAAAGTTTTTGGAGAGCAGTGGAGTTCTATAGCATGGAGTAATAAGCTGTATGAGGCTGCAGCTTCACACACATTTCACTTCAAAGAATGAATTGCTGATTTCGGTCTCTGCATAGGATTTGCTGATAATCATAAAAAGATCAAATAACAGACTTATCTTTTAAGTTTTGCTTGACTTGATGTGAGCACTTTCTCATAATTGGCATTAAGTGACGCAGGTGTCCGTTGTTCATACTTGTTGTCATTTTCTAATCCAGCTTACTGTAGGAACTCGGTGGATGGACAGTGGTATAGCTACGATGACAGCAGCGTAGACTTGGTGCCAGAGGAAGAAGTATGTACCAGAGGAGCCTATATCCTTTTCTACCAGAGACGCAACACCATTCCTCCATGGTCGGCCAGTTGCTCTGTCAGAGGTATGCTATCCAATGACTCGCAAACATGAAAACATTCATAATTTAATGGCTGAAAGAGGATATGGAAGAGCTTGTTATGTGTTCACTTCAAACAGAAGCATTAAAGAGTAACTTGGGCAATTGGATGGGAGTGCCATACAGTGGCTGACTTTTCAGCTGCAGTTAAACACACAGTTCTCATATGTTCCCTGAGCCATCTGAGAGTTGCAGTCGAGAAAGCTGCCTGAGACACATCATTTTAAAGATTCACCATTTCTGTTTTAACTTCCACCAGCCACGTGAGCCACAAAGTGGAAATGCACATTTGTGATTTGTAAATGTTATATTAGTGCAAAATATATGGACACAGTAAATGTGTATCTACTGTACATTATACTGTAAGAATATAAATGTTGTTTGTCCACAGGGCTCAGCCAGGAATAGTAGGAAGACATACTGTATAATGCTATAGGATTCATTTTGCATTAACATGACCTTATTAATTTCTCTGTAGAGCTTACCCATGAATAACTCATTCAGAAACAGATACCAGTAGGAACATTACACTGCATTCTCCATAGTTCAAAGCATGCATGGCCTATTTCCAGTTATCATTATGACATTTTTTCAATGAATTAATCGACTCTATTCATATTTCACAGTTACAGTTATGCAGACTAAAAGGCAAACCTCCATCAATAAAATACAACTGGGGTCACTAATTAACCAAACAAACAACACAGAAATGATAAACATTGCACTGGAAAATGCACCAGAAGCCACAAAACATCTTGTTTTTTCTTTTCCCTCTTTCATGGTGACATGCACTAGACCCCCTAGTATGTACAGTAATGTAATAGTTGCAAACTAGAGTTTTTATTCAGGACAGCACACGGGAATAAGTATGTGACCACTTCAGTATCCACTTCAGTATCTACTTCATAAAGGCTAATTTTGAACAGTCAGTGCCTTATCTTGAATTTCCGCTTTCCTGGTTTTCCTCCTTAGGGAGTTGCTATGATACTGGCATCTTTTGTGCCTTGAAGCAAGTTGTGGGTCGCAGTATGCTGGTACAAACGCTACAAAGACTGGACTGTTTCAAGACCATAAATTGCCCTGAAGAGTTCTCACTGTACACTCACTCTCAGAGCCCATACAATATATATAATACACATCTTGAATCACCTGAACTAATATATCAAGTGATAAAACTTTAAATATTGAAAACAAAACTTGTCGTCACATTGTTACACATCTTTAGGAGCACTGTGAGAGCTATAAAGTGAGACTTGTGAGACTTGCTTGTAGACCAGAACACAGCTCCTGGATCATTGTGTTTCTGATTTTCACGGGTATGTACAATAAAACTCTACCAATTCTTAATGTTCACTGTGGTTACATTAGCAACTGCTATAAGTGCCTTCTCTTCATGGTGCTCTTTTCCACAGAGTGTCTTTTTGCCCCCGCACACTTTTGTCAAGATTTTTTGCTTCATTAACAAAAAAATATTCTTCCAGAAATAATTTAAATAGAAACGCTTAATCAGCAGCATCCAATAATCCAAGGACAACCCCCCCAGCGTACATTAATCATGACCCAGTAATGTCAAAATCCTGCTTAAAGGCACAGTGGGGAGAGCTGAGAGCCACTAGAAAATTACATTTAACTGTGTGACTGTAGGGAAACTATAGATGTGTGCTACCATTACATTTTATTCTGCCTCTGCTGGATTCACAGGCACATTATGATATCTTCCCTGTAGAGTCTGTAGAATCTGCTAATCTAGCTCCACACACAATGCTGAGTGCAGCAATGTAATCTATGCAAAAAAAACAAGGTGGACAATTGAAATTGCAGGGTTCTTGGTCATATGTTTTTTTAATATGACTCTATTTATTCCAATGCTGTACTTCCATGCCCAGATATGATCAAATGTGCAGGCTACAATACCAGGCTTCAAATATTGAAGAAGCCTGGTATTGGCTTTGTCAGCATCAAAGACAAACTTCGAACAAATTTGAAAGGAAATGTTAAAAACCCCCATCCATCTGGGGCAGGGTCGCAGGGGTGGTGGAGCCTCCAGTCTGGCCACCTGCCTGTTACTGTGTACTGAGTGCTGTAAGCAAAAAAAATAATAATAAATGCATTCAGAAATTACTCAACCGCAAGATGAAAAGGCAGACAGGAAGCACAGACAACACAGTAGAGCAGTGAAAGTTTAGTAAGGATGGAGTAGTGTGGAAAATATAGAATTTTTTTCTCAATAGTAAGTCAGTGCATGATAGTAAAGGTCAGCAAAAGCATATAAAAGCAATAACATAATTAACTTTATAAAGGTCTTTAACTACTAGCCTTAAAGCCACTCTTTCAACAACAATAAAACCTTCCCTTTGCTTCTTGATGGGCTGCCTACGTGACTTCTCATCTTGAATCACTGCTCAGTTCTGTCCCTTTGTGAACTAAAAGCAATATTTGCAGGGAGATTCTTTAGGTCTCATATGGTTTCATACAGTTATGTCTTACAACTGCTGTCCTCTTTTTTTAAACCAAGAGGAATGAATAACATGCTAACTGCCACTGGCAAGACTATGTAAAAAGAGAAAAGTCAGATACATCATAGCAGTCATGCATGCGTGGAGATGAACTTGAAACCTTTTGCCATGGAGGGTATGCCGATAAGGATACTACAAATGTCAGAATGCCTCTAATCATATGTAATGTCCTTTAATTACCCTATTTGTGCGTAGTGTATGTGACTATATAGTATATGTCAGAAAGAGCACTATTTTTAACTGCTGTCAGGAATTACACACATTTTATCCACATAATGCACTTTCCCTGTTGTCCACATTCAAAACGCCATGCACTGTAGAATATCCGTTTCTTCCTCCATATTAATAATAATGTGCCCACCTGCAGCCATCATCCTGTTTGTTTTAAGCCATCTGTTCCCACTTAAGCGTACTGCAGCTGTGTAAAATCAATGTAGGCAAAAAAAAGGCAAAAGGGGAAATGCACTGTTTACTCTACACAGGTCAGTCAGGCCCAAAAACAAACAACCACAAACACACCATGGCTCGCATTTCCTTGTGTGTGTCTACTGTGTGCATGTGAACAACAAACAAACTCATGATGAAATGAAATAATGAAAGTCCACTTGAGAGGCTGACCAGAGTCAAGGCTAAGAAGAGTTGTAGTACTTGAGGAACAAATGTTTTCGTGTCTATATAGTACAATTTTAAACTGAAACTAAACTTAAAGGCCTTGAAAACCCATAGCAGTTTTTGTTATCTCTGTATTTGTGTTTTTTTTCCTTGCTTTTCTCACTGGTTTGAGATGGATAGGGCTCAATTTGAAAAAGGTGAAGTCATATATTGTCAACCAGAGTTTAGCAACATTTGAATCAAACTTTGATGACTTACCAGACCTCTGTAGCCCCTCCTCATCTCTGCTTGAGGCTGGCAGCTCAAGGCTACATTAGCAGCTACTAGCATAACACACATCTCCAATAGAACTGTTAGCGGTCAAGTCACATTGTGGGTAATGGAAGTGCCAGGTTTTGACAAAGATGCATGTAATAAAAAAAGACAATATTTCTGGTTCTGCTTCATTGAACATTCATCTTTTTTTTTAACTGCCCATGATGAGTCCAAAAACATTATAGGACTGCAATGCTAAATCAGTGGAGTACTATTTTATGGTTTATATCCCTCCTCTAATCCCTTTCTTTCCTCTGTGTGTCTCACAGGATCCACAAGTTCATCAATGTCAGACCACTGGCTAATCCGCCTAACAGGGGACAGTAAGAGAGGCAGCCTGGTCTCTCGATCCTCCACCACTTGCCCATCTTCCATACCTGACTCACCTGAGTCTCCAGTCTTCCTTGACAATGGTTCTAAAGAGCAAAGAGGTAAGGGGCCCCACCCAGGATTTGCCCTAATCAGTTCAGTAGCTTATTGATTGTTTGTATTTAAATGTAAAAACTAAAGCATTTTCCTCTGTACATAATTGTTAGGGGGTATTGAGAACCGGCCATTTATCAGGGGTCTTCAGGGACGCAGCGTGAGCATGAGAGCCCCCAGCAAGACCAAGGACACCCTGAGCAAAGTGCTTCCCCTGCGCTGGTCGTTTGGTTCAAAGGACAGACGGAAACCTGATCCAGTGTCTCCATCTGTCCAAGATCCTGCTCCTGTGGAGCTGGTACAGTACTTGGAATCTGGCCGGCGGCCCCGGTGCACCAAGGATCCAATAGTAACATTGATGAGTGAACCACGCAGCACAAAGGTAGCTGCTGAAGGTCGAGCTGCAACCAATGTCCGATCTTCCAGTTTTGGGAGCATAAGTTGTGTGGGTAAGGCAGGAGATGAGCTGCCATGCGAGTCTCCACAGGTCCCGGAGGGCCAGAGGAGGCCATCAGATAAGACAGCCAGCTTGAGACACAGCAAGGGGAGCCAGACAAGAGATGAGAGCACCACAAATATCAGCAGTAGCTCTAGCAGTAACACCCTCACCAGGAGGAAGGATGCCAGGAAGCAGAGCTCCTCCAAAGCTTCCCAGGATACTGAGACAAAAAGAAGTTCTAGTTCTGGAGTTCAGCCCAGCTACAGCACTCCCAGCCTTCATGATGGGACTCTGAGAAGGCAAAAAGGGGACAGGGCTTCTAGGGAACACCACGGTACATATGAAGGAAATAAGACCAAGAAAGGAGAAGTGCCCAAGAGCCACGAGGGACTGCTCTCCTTCTTCAAAGGTAACTTCATGAAGAAAGATAAGGACTCAAGGAAGTCAAAGGAGGGTGAGTCAGGGAAAGCAGGAAGTGAGGAAGGAGGCAGAAGGACCCTTTCTAGGCTGTCACTGTCCAACGGAGCAGCAGGAGGAGGAACTGGGGTGGAAGGAGGCAAGTCTAATGGCTCGGGCCATCTAGGTGAAGAGCTGGCAAACGGGAAGGATGGACGAACCACAGCTGACATCAAACGCTCCCAGAGCTCCTCCAACATTCCCACCAAAGCAGAGCAGAGCATGCGTAGGACAGCATCTTTGCATCGTAATGGGATGTCTACAGCCCCACCACCATCCCGCAGCCTGACAACAGACAAACCATCTTATGGCACCCTGCAGAGAACTCGTTACAGCACAACCTCGCTGGGACGCAAAAGGACAGTCCCCGAGTCCAGCTTCTGACACAGAGATATTTAACACATCCGCGCACCCACAAAGCCACCCACAAAGCCTTTTATATGTTATCAAGTGAATGACGTCCAGTCTCTGAGATCAAAGCAATAGAGCTCAATTCACAGTGGTGCACCTTTTTGTTCCCAAAAAATGAAATGTCTCGAGTGGTTTGCATCATGGAATTGAGAAACACAGAGCAAATGAAGGGTTCTTTAATGCTGGGATACAAAGAGCCGAATGAAATAATGTGACCTGTCCATCAAACGTCAGAGGGAGTGCATTTTTATTTAGTTTTTTTTATGACTTAAAACAAGTGCCTGAGCAAGAATATGCAGTTTAGACCAATGAGTTTGTCTGTTTAGCACTGGAAGCACGAAATCCCTTACACACACACACACACACACGCACACACGCATATACAAGCATAATATCCACATTTGTGTCTTATAACTGTAGTGTGAGTGTTAGAATTCATCACTTCATTTTAAATTCTTCCAGTTTTCTTAGAATCAAGACACGCTGATTGTGTTCATTTATAAGAATTTAATGTGTCCACTTGATTAAGGTTGGTGCTTTGAGGCTGCCGTTTCTGATTAACATCAATTATTCATTTTTAATCCTTTGTTTAATGTTTATTTAAAGTACAGGATGGCTTTGAACACAAGGCAGTGTTTTTATAAAGCCTTGATTTATCCCCATGTGACACAGACTTCAGTTGTTGTTTATTTCGAGTCAAATCTACAGTGGAAATACCATGACCTCTAACTGTAATAGCGTGCTGGGTAGGAGTGGTATTTTCTAGAATCACAGTCTCTTAATCATTATTTGGCTGAGATAATGAATCCCTACTAGGACCAGTAGTGCTTTATAGCTGAGCCTGACTAATCTCCCTGTGGCGGAAGGGAATTTAGGAAATACATTTGTCTGCTATGAAGTGTAATATTAATGCAATATCCACCCTTAGAGAATGTTTTACAGCTTTTATATAACACTGTTTTGGTGTAATCACTTTATTTTTCTTAGTTTATGATTTCCTGTGTTTTCCAGAACTGTATCAACTGTCAAACAATTAGCAGTTGTTCACTTGTATGAAATACACAGTACAATTACACTCTTGTACTTTTGGCCACTGTGCAGCTTCAGCCAGAGCCACTGGGAGTAAAGCGCTTCCCTCAAAGTCACTTACATAACTGGTGGAGAAAAGCAGAGCGTTAATTTCATTTTCCTGGCCCAGATATTCCCAGACACACAATTCAAATGGATGACTTCCTAGTCTGCTCCAGTATATCAGGCCAGCTGGATCACCTCGTTTGCTGCTGCAGTGATGTTTATATGTTGTTGCAGACATTTCCCATGATGCCTTCTCAGGCTCTACACATGTATAGCCCTACACTGATATTTGCACAATGCTGAGATTTAATTTGCACTTTTACACATACGGGAATGCTCTTAAGTAAATAACACTACTGTTAATTCTTAATACAGTTTTTCAACTGAATGACATTGCAGTTAAAATTCAACAGTTTACTGACAGGGTTAGGTGCAAAATGAAAATAATCACAATATGTTTGAATGTAAAATGGGGACGCTGCTCTTGTTCACTTCTCAAAGTTAATTAAGATATATTAAAGCATAGTAAAAGCACTATATTAGCCTCAGAAATAGCTGTGTATAACTGAATAGTCAACATATTGTGTTGGAGTATTCACCCTCAAACACTAACAATGGCCTTTTATTATTTAGTTTTGGTAACTAATTTATTTTATCCTTGAAACCTGAAAACCAACACTTTGTCGAGTATCTCAAGAAATTGTAATGTACTTCCAAATGACTATAAATACAGGATTTATAGTAGATACACTTTTGTGCAGTCAAATCTTTTTTGATGAATATCATATCAGCAGATATGTCAGGTCACATATTCACAGTATTCACATTTGAATATGAGTATGTCGTGCTTTTGTATCCTCTTTTCAAAAGCAGCATATCAGGCTTAGAAATCTCCACTGACTCAGTCTAAATATGAAGTAACCCCACATGCAGTCTATCACCAAGATTGAGAACTTCCTGCATTAAAAGTGTCATATGCTGCAAATGCTGTATTTTGTTTAAAGCCTGTCACAATGCCTCAGTTTGATCTCACAATAATTCTAGACAAAATATTGAAGTTGAGGCATTGTCACAGTTATACATGTCCTTTTCATTGGGAGCCATTTTATTAAGGAGCCTGTAAGGATTCAAATCAAATAGTGGTATCGTGGAAGCCAGTTTTCTATGCAGATCATCAGTATGTAGCTCATTGTGTCATTGTCTTATTTAAATATTTAACACTTGAATTAACATTTTCTCATGTTTATGCCAAGGATACAAGCTGCTGTTTCTTATAAGCGATAACACTATAGAGCACTATACTCTTTATTACAGAGGTGAGGGTTTGGAATCACATAGTGTAGTCATCATTTTTTTGTGTTCTGCTTTCCCTATAACTCATCAAGTTGTACTCTTACTTACTTTTACTTACTATTACTTTTAGGGAAACTTATTGAAATCTTATTGTCTTTTCGTAAATGTTTGAATTTCCTTTGCCTCTAGCTTTACTCTCAGCACCCACATTGTACAGAACCCTTCAACAACACCCATAAATCTTCTTAAAAAGGTGCCTGAGATTTCCCCAAAACTTGTCTCTACACAAATAGCATCATCGTTTAACGACAGTGCACTTTGTCTCACTTTGCAGAGCAGGATGACTATTTTTTAAAGGTATCTATGTTTCTACTCATATCATGTTCCAAGCCAAAAAAATCATGTTGACAAGTAATAAATTTTGCTGTAGGCATTAGATATAGCTTTGATTGATGACACACTGGTAAATTATAAATCAAATTTTATGATTTTGTTCTTTTATGGGTGTTATTTTTTCCAGAATCTTTCTATTCATGCAAGGAATGAATAAATGCAAGTGGCAACTCAAGTACTGAAACAATGCATTGAGTGATGCATCTGGATCAGTTGACTCAACACAACACCCCTTACAAGAACACACATCACATTTATTTTTACTAACACTGTCAGTAAGCTGTTATTTTTTGAGCCAGATTAAAGTGGCTAAGCAATAATAGACGGATGTCTTATTATATATTGTCTCATTAGTGTTGGCCCTTTGCACAAGTTTTGACTCTGAAATGCTGTTAATAAAACTTGTTCTTTGAGCGAGTGCATGCAAAGTTAAAGATTGAAGAAATCAGGCACAGCGGCTTTTGTTCTCCGAATAAAAACTGAAATGTCAAGAGGGATTGATGGTGGATTTGGCTTTCCTCGACTATGAGTTTACCGAACCATATAAATGGATTCACAAGACTGCCATTCTTGAAGACGTGAAGTAGCAAATTCTACAAAAAATGGCCAAAGTCACTATAATCACACAGTTGATAAAATAACACATTGTAGCTGGAGATTTGTGCTCCTAACAGCCAATTTTCTCTCAACTAACAGGGACGAGATGGCACCTGTGGCTTTGTATCAAACAAAATGAATGCACCTTGAAACTATAATAGTAGTTATTGATAGTAACAGTTTCTTTAACTTATATATGTCTGAGCAACGTTTATGTTGTAATGGTGCCGATCATTCTGGGCAAGAACATTCATGCTTTTACAAATCATTGTAGATGCTAGCCAAAGCCGATCTTTTCCATTTTTTCAGTAAATTTTCCTGAGAGTTACCACCTACATCTAGTATAAAACACCAGGTCTCTCCCCCGCCATTCAGAAGTAGCAGATAAATACTGATACAGAACGAAATAAATTCACTTTATGTATTTTGTTTTTCTCTGAAGGCAAAGCAGTAGATAATTTGAGACATCAATGCTGTGTTATAAAAGGGCATTAGGTTTGAATGTGGACACAAAGTTTGTATCACACACATAAAGTTTGTTTCTGTTTTTCTTTGCATGGCTCAATCCACATGTGGCCGCATACACACGTTTACTCTGCCAAACTGAGCACTTCTGTATTAACACAGTTTTTTGTGAAATGTGGGTCAAAGATGTTTTTATATGCAATTTTTCTACATTTTATAAAAAAATATTATCTGTGTAAATATTTGTGGATACACGCAGAGAGAACTGTGTGTGTAAGAGAGAGAAAGAATGAATAAATAAGCTTATTGTCATCGATATTCAGCCTGTGGGGTGTAGTGATTTGGGAATAAGATGCCATGGTATCCAACTGAACTCACATGCAAAGTATTCCATATTTTGCATACAGGTGTAGAAAGTATCCTTTCACTGTAAAAGAACAGTTTCTGCCTGAATTGTCTTCTGAACATGATGGTATATTGTTTTATTTTTCAATACAACAAATAAAAAGGTATTATTTATGACTATGGCCTTCAGTCAACACGTTTTAAAAGCTTGATTATACATTTCACTTAAAAATATACATATTTTGCTTGTTTTACTTTTCATCGAAAAAAAGCTATCCGTGAGTTTTGATTAGACTATACAGTACAGTCCTACTATACATAAACATAAGTATCAAATGTAAACGTACTCATGCAGCAGTCACCTGGCCTGTCACTGTCATCTCATCATGTTTTGGATATTTGGAACCTATGTTCTTCTACGCAAAAAGTCTTTATTTTTATTATTCCGCCGCATTTTTTGTCCCTCAACTAGATCTTCATTCAAACATCAAAATATTCAGCTTAATTAGGACATTCCAGCTTCTATTCAGAATTTTGATAACATTCATACTTTTCAAGATATTCAAGGTTTTCCAAGGAAATTTGCCCTATCCAAATGAATGAAGGGAATGTTCAAAATTGACAAATGTTCAAGGTTATTCAACTCTCTTCTACTCAGTCATACTTTCAGCTAGAAACTTCATACAAACATCAAAATGTTCCGCAACTTTCACACATTCTGGGTATTATTAAACTTTTGAAATCCCATTAAAACCTTTTAAAATATTCAACTTTCTTTGAAACTTTGTTATAATGGGAGTCCATGCGAAAAACCTTCAAACCTACTCATCTTCAACCTCTTCTCACTCATTCATACGTTCACGTAGAAACTCCATTCAAACTTTAAAACGTTCACAACACGTGGGACTTTCTCTCGTTAATTCAACTTTTTCATACCATTCATGCTTTTTACACTGTCGCAATTTAAGTTTCATGTAAATTTCATTTTTGAATGACGGTGACTTTTCTGAGTGAAACTTTTACAGGTTTCTCTCTCTGTCTCAGTGACTGAGCACTGTCAGGCAACAGTTAGTTACACGCACAGCTGATGTTGATAAACTGATTAAACATCGCGCAGTTTGTTCCTCTGTTCTGATTGGTGGATTGATGTAGAGCTATTTTTGGCACCTCTGTGCTATTTAACTGTTAATAAATTCAAATCTCTCTCTCTTTCTCTCTCTCTCTCACACACACACACACACACAGTACAGTAATACACTAACACATACAGATACTAACACACACTGTCTGACCTGTCTAAGTTGCAGTCTGCCCCTCCCCCCTCCACTCCCTCAGGGTGCCACAGTCACCATAGGAACCGGTGTGTGTGCGCGCGTGTCTGTGTTTTGCCTGTAACCTCAAACACAGAGATGATAGGAGTTTTCAACTTGTGACAGCTCCTATATTTTAAAGAGTATGTAAACATAATATCAGTGTCTTCTGTGAAGCCTATTGCCTCTTCCCATGGCAACCTTTGACTGCATCTGAGGATAGCTGATTGAGATGACACAACGCATTCAATTACAGTAGGAAATCCCATTGCTCAAATCATGGACCTTTAAACCATACAATATAGGAGAAACATGTTGTATGCATACATGTGTGTCATAGCAGGGATATTAAATTCAATATTTAATGCAAGCAATACAGTCTAGCATCAGCCTTTGTACAAATATTAAGATATTCCACATCATTCATACATTTTCAGTATTATTCAACATTTAAAGCCAGCTATCCATTTTAGCATAAGCCTTTCAACAGCCAGCATTCACACCGCAGTTTATTCAGAAATTGCCTTCTCTAGTTGATTTTAATATGCAAAGTAACTATAGCTGTCAGATAAATGTAGTGGCATAAGTACAATACCTGCCTCTGAAATGTAGTATTATAAAAGGAGCATAAAACGAGACAAGAAAAGCAGAAGTACCTCAAAACTGTACTTAAATAAAGAAAATCAATTTATTGTCCAAATAATTTTTCAAGCTGATTACAGCTTTTCAAATGTGAGGATTTGCTGCTTTTCTTCATTGTTTATTAAAGTAAAAGTAACTGAAGATCTTTGGGTTTTACACTGCAATTTAGTTTGTAACAAGCTATTTTAAGAAGTGCCTCTTAACTCTGTTTTTGGTCTCTTAACTGCTGAGGGAAATATCTGGCTGCTAAATGCTCCACTATGTACCAGTTAACTGTGCTAACTGTGTGCAGTGGGTTCTTAGAGCTTTCAGTGAAAACAGCCGCCTGCTGCGGCTGAAAACAACGCTATGATCAATATTTAAAAATTATGAGTTGCAGCCCAACTTACTTACTTTCCACCACACCACTGGTTAAAGAGGCATTTATATAATGTAGGAACATGAAGGTGGGTAGTTACGGCAGCAGGGAAAGGACCCAAATGCAGACAAACAGGGAGGCTCATGCAGTTCAATTATTTATTTTCACTAAATGAGCTTACATGCAGGTACAGGTAGGTAAACAAGTTTCTGGTAACAGGCAGGTCCAGGTTACAGAAACTCAAAGGAACATACAAAAGGCTGGACAAGAACATGGAAACAAACACACGGAAACCAGCATCAACTAAGCAAGGAAGTGGGCTCGTATAAGCAGGGAGTGACTGATGAGGGAATGAGGTGCAGGTGGCGAGATGGGCGGGGAAGCTCAGGTGAGGGGAATGAGGTGATCACAAGGAAAACGGGAGTGGCAGGATCTGGAAAGACAGGAGAAAGTCTGAGGGCATTTGGTGGACTAGTGGAGAAAAAACACTGGGAGGGACAGGGAGACAGACTGTGACAAGGATATCCAAACCTGAAGGGGGGGCTATCAGCAGCTTTGCAGCTGTTTACTTTGTTTTTGGTAGAGGAGACTGCAGCCCCTGAAACAGTTAATGTTTAAAATATCTCTTAATTAATTTTTACTGTCCTTAGTTGCCCTAAAAGAATTAGGACACTGAGAGTCTCGAGGAGCCATACAAGAACAAGGATGTAGAAAATGAAACCCACCACATCTGGAAGACACAGTATCACTAACATGGGATGACAGCACATTTCCTGCAGGTACACACACACATACCAATCAGGCACTCTGGGGTTGTAGTGAGGCTGAGTCAGTCCTAAATCGATTTAGTGCGGGTGTCAAATAGTGGTAATACAAAGAACAGTAGCCATCCTTTTCTATTGTGCTACAGAGTGTGTGGATTTTTCATAAAGGTTCATTCAGGTGCTCACTTTTTTGAACTGCTATTGCTCATTGTTTGTTTACTACGGGGTGGCTGCAGGTTTCTGGGGATTTTGGTTCCTATTTCTTTGCTATGTTTGAGCCTGACTTTGTACGGCTGCAGTCCCTCCTCCAGTCAGCGAGGAGCATACACAGTGAGAGATGGCGAGCATAGAGGTAGAGTTTGAGCTGCTGTGCCACTTCATTGGCACATGTCACGATCTGGACTTTTGTGTTATGATTTGGACTTTTAGTATTATTTTGTGGACTCTTCATCTGTTCCTGTTTTGGTTTTTCTCAGTTCTGGTGTGTTTCTGCCCTAGTGTCTCCCCTTGTCTTGATTGTCTGCTGATTATGTTCACCTGTGTCTTGTTGCGCACCTGCCTCTGTTTCCCTCATTTGCTCCACTCCTATTTATACTGGTGCTTTTTCCTTTGTTCCTCGTTGTGTCATTGCCTTATGTCATGTGTCCTGTGGTTGGATGTGTTTTTTGTGCTCTGTTTTCATGGTCCTGAGTTATTTCCTGTGCTCCTGTGTTATCCTGAGTTTTGGACTTACCATCTTGTTTGCCTACCTGCCTGTATCAGCAAATAAGCGGTAAATAAATCATTCAAACTGCTTTGAGCCTCCGTTACTGTCTGCATTTGGGTCCCTCTCCTGCTACCACCTACACTCACCCTGACAGCACATCTTGTCCATAATCCCTCTTCCACCCATGAAGGCTTACAAGAGCACTGATGCCTGTAATGACTCATATGTTGCAATGAGCTGCTTTAGCTATGTCCCTCATGAGGACTGAATAATCATTAAGTTGCATATTTAATTGCAAAATGCATATTGCATATTTATTATGTTTGCAGTGTTCTCCTCCTTTAGCTCTCAGAGTTGCTTGAAAATGGCCCTCATCAGTCGCATCACAATCTCCTTTTGTCCTGCTGGGAGTACCTGAGGATTAAGCCAATGACAAAGGCTAAGAGGCCGTGACTTTCAGGGATGATGGAGGTGATGAGGTCGGGGATGTGGTCTTGGTGGGGGATACCAGCAGCGTCTGTTGAGCCTGCCTTCTCAGAATGTCCTACTGTTTCTCCTCGTCATGCTCTTCTGCTTTCATTGTTGAAAGTTACCTGTGCAATCAGGAAACAAATAAGTCATTCTATGATATTTCCAGTATTTCCATCCACGGATACGACTGAATAAAGCATACAATGAAACTAGCTCTCAGTACTTGGAATTTGCAACCACATTACTCCAAACACAGTAAGTCCTTGAAGAGAGGAAATGCGAGAAACGCTAATCAGTGTAGTGTAACTTAAAGGCAAACACAGTTGTCATGATGTTGAAGCAGCTTCTCTGACAAATCTGAGAAACTACAGTAACTCAGAAAATACAAAATCCTCCAGAGTGAATGGAGCCAGAGTATTACACAACTGTGATAATACTGAAACATAATATATTCCACAAATCATCTTAAATGTAATAAGTGTGAAGGCTAAGGTGGTGATGATGTCAGGGAGATCAACTGATGAGCCAATCTGAGTTGCACAAATGACGTTCTTTATGGAACACACCATTCCCCATAAACTAAATACATTTTTATAGTACATCTCTGCAGAATCTTAATAATCCAACCATCCTCCCACCCAATAACATCCAGTCCTGATACTTCTGTACTTTCTGCTGCAAGACTGGACATATTTTTTTCATTACATGACCCTTAGTGTCAGCACCTCTACCAGATAGATTACTTTAAACATTTCAGGGCTACAGTGTCAGTAGAAAGGTGTAAATGAAAGTACACCAACCTTATACCTCCATACTGTCAGACGCACAGATGTGAGACAAAAGTGCTTCAGTAAAACATGCAGAGCAAATGAACAGTATTAAGCATACACACGTAATTTTTCCCTCCCACAAATGTGCGCTGCTATCTAATTCGGCAGAGCATGGACATCAGAGATTGAGTGCAAAGCACTCTTCAAGTAGTCCCAACACCCATGGGTCACTAGATAATTTTGGGGGATGCTCATTGCATGCTCTCCCAGATCAATCTATACATAAGCACAGAGCAGTCATTACCCTAGCACCCACTTAGCCCAGGTGGATAATAACCCAAACAAAACTCTCCTCTGCATTAAGTCTGAAAAAGTGACTATAATAACTTGTTTCATTTTAACTTTGCATAGAACATTCTTAATGTCATCTACAACTTTTTGTAGGAAAAATGAGGCTTTAGTTGTAGTCTTGATAAAGCAGCAGGAAGACAGCATGGCCTTCCACCTGCAGTCTATAATTTGAGGGATTCTGCAAGTGTTGTGAGTACTCAAGTAAACTTCAAACCGTGTGGATACATCAATTAAATCTTCAGACATGAAACTGCAATGAAACTCCAAGATCAAACAATACAAATTATTTTGAGTTCTGTAAGATTTTTAAATACCTCATGCAACCTCATGTGGCCTCACTGTGGCTCTCTCACTCCATCTCTCTTCCGTCTCTGCTCCTCACTTGATTGATGATCAAATGCCTGATACTTACATAGAATATCCAGTCCTTGTGTAGACTTTCTCCTTGTTTGTAAATAAACCAAATAAAGACACATTGGTGTTTACTGAAGTTGTCAAGTAATGAACCTGGAAAATTGGAGTCAAAATGTTTATCAGACCATCGGAGGCATCTGCAGGTGAGTCCTGAGATCCAGCAAAAGATCTCAGGACCATGACACTGTAGCTTATAAGCTACATATGTGGCTACATAGCTTACATATACTGTAGCTTTTTTACATGTGTTAAATATCAGTGAGAGTTCAAATGTATTTTGAGTGAACTCCCACGACAGACAAAAAACAACCACAGTTGTTTGACAGTTTCATACAAATTTTAAACATTTATCTTACAGTATACATATTGATTTATTAAGCTGTTAATGCTCACAGTACAGACAGAGTGGCCCACAACTTATTGTTTCATCAACAATTAGGCAAAGTTGCACATGTTTAGACATGAGGCTTTTTTTTCTTTTGCTTCATAACAGACAACAACAACAGTAACACCAGAGTTTCTCATCCTTGGTGTCGGGACCCTATAGGGTGTGGTTTGATGAGCAGGGGGGTCATTGGAGGTTTCCAAGACTGACAGTGTGTTTGATTCATTTTTATTTTTAAAAAAAGGGTTCATCTATATCTGCATTTATGTGTACAATCCATTCAGAGCTTTCTCTGTCCTCTTAAAAATACAACACAAAAGTATAGGCCATTCTGATGACAACTCTAATTGCTGGCATCAAGACAATTTTGAGACCCTGAAAACTGGGTCACAGGCCAAAGAAGGTTGAGAAACCCTGAGTTTCATATTCAGTGAACAAAATATATTTACATTAATAACCTAAACATATAATTTCACCATCATAGTTCTACATAATAAAATATAATATTATATAAATATATTATATTTAACCTATTCGTGACTTTGAAATTGAATCTATCACTTAGATCTAATCTTAACTTTCACTGCTTAACAAATAACCATTTTACTTATTCAAAAGGTTCCTTAGGAGGAAACACAACTTTGGATGTTTGGGGACGTAAAATCCAGATCATCCAAATCATTTCATTGTTTCCTCTTTTTTCAACTTGTAAAAATTGCTCTCAGATGCATTATTATCCACAGACTAAGTGCAGTGAGTCAAATTTACAAGCACTGTTCTGATATGATTAACATGTCCTCATACCTAAATGACAGAATAGGTCGTTTGCCAATGACTCCCAAAACGACATAAATGACCACTTGTGACCACAGCATGTTAGCTGTGACCTATTGGTACTTAGGTGTAGTTACTACTTTTCTACATGGCGATGATCCAGTCTAGAAGAAAATGGTCCCTGTTGAAATGGTTAAAGGATAGATTCACTATTTTTCAACCCCAGACGCATCATTTACAGTTGTGGATATTACAGCCTCACCAGTAGTATTAAGGTGTGTTCAAACTGAACATAAAGCAGATTTTACTTACTTATCTTACTTAATGGAAAGATGTGAGTGGACGTAAAAAGATGTGGATTCACTCTAGCTGGCATGAATTGAAGTCAAGACATGTCCGGACAGGTTGGAAATTTCTCCCCTCAAACATAAAGGGTAATTACCCAAACTGTATGAAATCTACTTCATGAATGTTCAGAGACTTAGAGCAGAGAGGAGTTGGCCTGTAGGAACATAACAGTATCATCTGGAGTTCATGGAGTCAATACAAGTTGTTAGCAGCAAATGTCTGTTTTTGTCTGTCAAAAACTGTCATGTCCACTGGCTGTTTGCTGTTAACAAAACACAGGCTACAAAATCTCTTGTGAATGAAGCATGATGACTTTTGCTTTGCACTCAATCTGACCACAAAACTACCCAGTCCAGTAGTACAGTTGTTGAAATAAATGTTTTCCAGTCATTTTCAAAGGGAAGATCACATGTGAATATGTTCAGTTGAACTGTTGATTTGTGATGGTTTGAACATATTCAACAAATATTTCTGACTATACTGTGAGCTTCCTATTTTTGAATATTTGTGTTTTTTGCAGATGTAAATGACTAAACTGAACAGTGTACAAGCCCAGTAAGAAGCTACAGCAGACTGGTTAGTTTTTAAAAAAAACAACAACAACAACAACATCATTTTTATTCAGGTCTTGGCTGAAATATAGCAAATATATTTTTTTTATAAAATGGTTGAGTGGAGTTGATGTGCAGACATTACTGTTCAGAAACAGTATTTATTCATGTTCTTGTGCTAATGTCCCATTCATGGTTTTTATCAGTTGCACAGATACACAGTGATAAATTATTTTGATTCTTATTCACTGATTCTTATTCATTGTGGGGCCATATTGGATGGTATCATCTCCCCAGGGGCTGGCTCCTGCTGAGCCCCTTCAGGTACCATTCTCACACTCACACTTCCACCATCGGTGGTGCTCGGATTCACACGGAACCTTCTATTAACCGGGCATACAGCCCTGAGAAATTGCCTCTTGAAGGTCTCACTGAGGATAATGTAGAGGAATGGGTTGATGCAACTGTTAGCGTATCCCATGCTAATGGCTATGTTGTAGGCATAGGTGAAAGCTAGGCTTGGCTTCTGCACGCCTAGGTGGACCAACTGAAGGATGTAGTAAGGGGCCCAGCAGATGAAGAAAGCCAGGCAGATGGCCACAGCCATCCGGGTCACCTTCCTGGTGCGCACCCTCAAACTTCGTGGAGGCAGTGGTGCTACACTGGTGGACATGTGCTGGAGGATCTTGAAGAACACCAGGCAGATGATGGCCAAAGGTATAGCAAATGCCAAGAAGAACTGGTAAAGCGTAAACCAGTATGTGTCAGTGACTGGGTCGGGCAGAAGAAGAGCACAGGCCACCAGGCCATCTGGGAGAGGCATCAGGCCTGCGTACATCCACACAGGGATGATGGTGAGTAAGGACAGACCCCACACCAGGCCTATGACCAGCGCTGCCACACAAGGTGTGCGGATGTAGTTGAAGCGGATGGGATGGACTGTAGCCAAGTAACGGTCAAGGGTCATTGCAGTGAGGATGTAAGTACTCACAATCTGGCTATTAGAGTCGAGTGCAGTGATGACCGTACACATTGCAGCTCCAAAATGCCAGGTACCGTTGCCCAGCAACTGGTGGATAAGAAATGGCATCCCAAGGAGAAACAGGAGATCAACAATTGACAAGTTTAAGATAAAGATGTCTGGAACAGTTTGCTTGGCACGGCACTTGGTCTTCTTCATGATGGTGTAGATGACAATACAGTTCCCCATGATACCCAGAAAGCAGATGATACCAAAGATGATGGGGAGGATGGCACTGCAATGAAGGGTCCCATCTACAGCTGGAGACAAGAAGAGGAGGGAGCAGCAGTTGAATATAGAGCAAAACAATAATAGCATACTGTATTGTACAATGTATTTAATCAATGTTGTAAGATATGAATTCTTATATTGTATCAATATGTAATACAGTCATCATGTCACAATGTATTAGCCAGAGCAGGAGAGTAATATTAACAATACTGGTTTCTCAGGGAATTATTATGTAGGCAGATCTATCAGACCCTACACTGAGCATTTGTAAATCTACTCTATCTTGCTTTTAGGCTGTTGGATAATTCCATTGTGGAAATTATTGATTTGTGTGCTTGTGCGTGTGTGTGTGTGTGTGTGTGTGTGTGTGTGTGTGTGTGTGTGTGTGTGTACGCGCACACGAGCGCCTTGGTTCTTTTCAACCGCAGCACAAAGCAAAGACAGATGATGATGGGGGCAAAAGATCTTTGTAATTCAAGAATATAAAATAGATTGCTATGGATATGTAATGTGTACATTTAAAACACAAAGAAACCCACATAAATGTAAAAAAAAATCTTATCAAACCCAAACAGTGCACACTAAAATGATGTGCACTAATCACTAAGTAGAAAAGCATAACATACCTTTCAGCACTGGCAAAGTTTACATTGATAAGATGAAGGCAGTTGTATTTTATATTTCTAACAAATCAGGCCGTGAAGGGAATTCACTGCAGTCTGAATATGTGCTATAGGCTATGAAAGCTTTTATGATGAAAAACAAATGATACAAGACAACTTTGGGAGATGTAAGAAAACAGAAAACTACTACTTTGATTTTTTTCTTTTTCTGTTTTAATAACATGCTGAATGCAGTCATGATGCTTATAAACGAGGTGTCACACGATGTTGTTGTAATTGGATTATAATACTGGCGCGCTGGTGGCGCAACCTACCTGCTGTTGTTGAGTTAATATCTCCAAATGAAAAATTAGAATCATTAAAGAAATCCATTGGTAAGATTCAAAGTATATCCAAGTTAAAGACTATTACCAAGTGCCTGCTTCCCAAGTAAAATGCATCTGAAGCAGCCTGCAACCGAAATCCCTTCTTATACTCTTCGGGTGATTCCAGGGATCCTATTTTAGATAAATCCTTTAGAGCACAAGCATTTTGTTTCAGAGACCAGTGTGCTCTGTGCCTTCAAAGATAATAAAGCCGCTCCTCTGTGAGCGGCTGAGGAGACTGTGAGAGCATCTTCACTCGGACTCTGTGACGTTCTTCATGGAGTTGCGACTGCGCTGCAGGTGTCAATCAAGCTGGTGAAAAATCAGATCTGATAATTGATAGCCCTGTAGCTGATATTCTCTCCACATACAAGTGCTTCCTTGGAGACGTTTGATCGAAATCTGTTAATTATGTTATCTCGAGTCAAGGTTGATAGGAGTTTGTGAGGCGGGAGATTGGACAGCACCCATTATCAAACACAGCAATGGAAAGAAAATAGGTAAAGAAAGGAAGAAAATCAGCGCACACTGAAGAATGTCGTGTGATGATTTGAAACATGAACTCACAAAAAAAAAAGCTCTTCACATAGTGTCCCTGGGGTTTAGAATAACTGTAGGATACAGTACAATAAAAAAGATAAGAGGATGCTTATTTGTATCCTCTGCCCAAAGACATTTGTGTTTGTCTTTTATGTTTATTTATTATTTTAATTTATTTTAATTTTAATTTTTTTTTTGCCATTAGGCTAAACTATGCTTTGGCGTGTCCTATCTCGACAGGCAGTTGCCATCGCTAGTTTGTGTGTATGAGGAGCAGACAGTGAGCAACGGGCGTTTCCACGTAGCTACAAATGAATCCATGACTCCCTTTCAAATTACTGGCACGTTTGAACCGTTTAAACACCCCCAAACAGGTCGTTTTCACTTCGAACCACTAGATGGCCTTGCTGCCCCTCATTTGGAGTCCTCACACGTCTGTTATGAAAATGGGATGTGACTATGCCATGGTTTGTGGGTCATTAATAGGCTTCAGAAGAAGCCCGAGGCATTTATACCGTTGGCTGAAGGTGGAGGAAACAAAATTATACTGTGTGTGTGTGTGTGTGTGTGTGTGTGTGTGCGCTACCCTTCCACAGGAACATGAATACATCCTGGGGAGTTTGGCAACTGCATTAACTTGACTAGCATTAATGCTTGTGTGCAGCGTAACATTAGTACGATCTTGCATGTTAAACTCCCAGAAGAAGGTCGGGAGGATTTGTCAGTGAAAGATTGCTTCATGTGCACAGTGTGATATTCTAAAAAAGAATAAATCTGGGAAAGAATAAGACAATAAATGTGGAAATATAAAGGGAAATAATTTTTTGCTTTTGCTTTTCCCTTATTGCTTTTGCAATTCCTGGAAGGGCCAAGCTGTTAATCAGCTGGCTTTGGGCGGCCTTCCTGCCCAGGCTGAGTAATCAATTCATGCACACATGAATCCTGCTTTGGTGGCAGCTTTTTATATATATATATATATATATGTTTATACAGGGTTTTTATATTATATAATCTATAGATTATAAGATTTCAATTCGGATTGATTTGGCAACACCTGTGGTTACTGTGGTAACAGCTAGAGTAGTGTACCTTTACAGGTCCCAGAATTCTGGAGGCAGCAAACACTTGTTGAGCAGCTACTTTGTCAGAAATACAACAGAAGATCAACTGGTGTATCTGTTCACAATGCAAACAAACAAACTCATGTTGTTTTAATGAAGAAGTTGGTCAATCAACACCCTTTTCCCAATCATGCCATGAGTAACGTTATTTAATGCTGCACACAGCACAAGTAGTTTTCCACACAAAAGGGCAGTATAAGGAGAGAGTGAACAATAAACAGTGAGGCTGTTATCAATGAGAGTGAGAATGAGCTGTTGTAAGTAGTGCAGATGAGCTGCAGTTGGATGCAATAGTTAACAGACCATATGCAATGATAGGGGGAAGTGTGGGTGTTTTATTATTTTCTTCTATTTAGCCTTTATTTAACCAGGCTAACAGTCGACCTGTTTAAGTCTTAATTCAATTAAAAATGTAAGTGATAGCACGAAACCATTTTTGACCACTAGTCTTGTGAAGTTGTTACTTTTTTTTTTACCATTTCCTGATTGCAACAAATTGATGAAAATGTTGATTGCGGAAAGAGATTTGGGTGTGTCATTTGATGAACAGAAATGGGACAAAAATCTCCCATATAATGACATAAAATTTAAGAGTAAGGCTCATACATTTAAAATTTTTACATTGTTACTACTGGACCCCCAGAAGGTTATATAGACCCAGTCCAAAAGATTCTGCAGCCTGCTGGAAGTGTAGGGGAGATGCTTGTACATACATGGTGGACATGCTCCAATGTCGGTCAGTTCTCGAAGAAGATTCATTGTTATACTGTAAACGTCATAGGTGTGCAGTCCAAAACATCTCCTATGATTTAGGGGATTGTCTGCTTTACCACAATCACTGATGGATTGGACCCAGATGGCAGCAATGATTGGAGGAATTAGAAGACACCTGCAGAGCCTCCCTTTTAAGGACTGGATGACTGAGTTAGCACAAGTTTCTGCATATGAAAGAAAGTCATACAGGATGTGTGACAGGACAGAAAAATGCTTTTCTCCTATCTTTAATCAAGAGCGTGGTCTTTCACTTTGAGAGCATGATTTATCAATTTCATGAGCAGATTTTGTAATACTCTCTCTCAAAACCCTGCTCTCGCACTCAAATAGCCCCTGCTTGCGCTTGGATTTGCTCTGCTGCTGCTCAAACTGTATGCTTGCACTCAGATATATTGTTGCTTGCGCAGATTTCCTGCGCTTTCCCTCAAAACCCTGCTCTCGCACTCAGGCTGCTTCTGTGCGCTCGTGAAACGTCTGCTCTCGGATTTCTGCTCTGCTCTTGGATTTTTTGTGCAACAACCCTGTCAAAATTCCCCAACCAATAGAATGCCAGCTGTAGTGTTGACAAATGAAATGATCGCTGCCCCGTTGTGGGCACGTTCACTTTGCTTCTTACAGCGTCCTGTACGGGCAGTTACTCTCTAACTGGGTTCATCCACCCAATTGTATTATATGTATAGTTAATATATATACCACTGTCCATCATTTTCATTTTAATATGGTCATAGAACACCCATACGAGTATGTGCAAATGCAAACTGATAATTATGTGTAAAAATTAAAATGCTATTGTGGTATTTCATTTTCAAGTTTACATTATTTTAATATAGTCCCCCGGAGACTTCCATAGAAATTAGTACAAAATGGTAAATGGACTGCACTTATATAGTGCTTTTCATCCTTAATGGACAAAGTGCTCTACAGTTAGCCTGACATTCACCAATTCACACACTGATGGCAACAGAGCTGCCATCCAAGGCAAGTGTTTTAACTGATGCTTGGTGAAAAATATTCTCTCACCTGTTATTCTAACTCTTACTGCTGTTATTCATTTTTTGTCCGGCTAAATGGCACAGAGTAAAGATTTGAAGTAGAAGACATCTTAAAAAGCACAACACAGTAAAGAAAAGATCCTGACAACCCAGTGTTGTCAGGCTATTAGTACAAATTGAGTTTATCCTTCTTCCCCTCAAGAGTCCTGAGAAAATCAATAACGCTTATTAACCTTGAAACAAGCCTGACCAAATTAAAAGATGCTTGACTGCAGCACCAGAATACACAAAACACTCGGATGCATCAACATCATCTGTGTTGTGACTTAAAACTCTGCCAGTGTTATTTGTCAAAGACCTGCTGAAAGACTTCTCTTGGAAGCTTGTTCTGCATCTTCTCTTGTATGCATTTTGGTGAAGTCGACAGCAGAGCTTTTTACTACAGACCCAAAGGAAGGAGTTAATCATGAAAGAGAGGAGTCTTTAAGTAGTTTTGGGAAAGTGTCACATACAGAGGAAATCATTTAGGAAAGGTAGCACTAGAGGAGGTGACCAAGCAGAGCAGTGTTTTTCTGTAGACCTCAGTGATATTAGGTTGGGATTGTTGGCACTCTGATTAAATTGCATGTACGTGCTAGACACTATAAATTTGTTGTATTTGTATTTCTATCTTTGATTATGCTAATTTTCACAGATTTAAGCATGTCAAATGAGGATTTGACGGGTTTCTGGGGGAATATTAAAAAATTGCTGGTCATTTGTGGTGAATCACGAGCCTGTAACACAGACTGTAATCAGAAAAAGTAATTTTCTTTAAGGCCTAAGTGCTGCAGGCTCGGTCTCTTCCAACTGTGTGCTTCACTAGCTGGATTTATAGCCAGGAAAACATTCAGGTGTTTGACAGTGTGGAAACAGATATGTTTTCTTTCATATCAAATACCTCTTTGCACACACTGTGAATTCAGACTCACACATTTCAGGGACATTGTCAGTATTGCCTGATTTATCACTGCCCTTTCCAGAGAAACAACAGCATTTGTGGTTGCTCTAACAGCTTAAAATGATCTATGTTTACGTGGAGTGCCAGAGCTGGAAGATTTTTTGTTTTTATAGTGTAGCGACGTTAGGGTGTGAAGGTCAGGGTGGTAGATGCCCATACAAAGTGTTTACCTTAAAGGCCCTGAGAACATTTTCTTTTACTCAACATCTTACTATTAGTGATTGTGTCCTACATAACAAAACATTTTCCGTCAAAGTCAGAATAAGTGATGTCACATTCCGTGCACCAATCAGAGTTTAGAGTTTGTTTGCTTGTGTTGCCAGCACCGTCAATCAAATCTGATCAAACCACACCAACACACTGATGAGAAGAGGCATCGTCTGAGAAACAAGAGTTTAAAACTGTCATTTAGGATTGAGAACGTCTTATCACAATTTGCAGTGGTGTAGTGCTGTCTTGGTAGGTGTGTATGCTGTGGCTAGATTTTATTAGATTATATTTATTTTATCTTTGACAAAGCATGCTGGAGATCTGATGTAACATCTTATATACAATAATTAAGTTTTACCAACTGGAGTAAAAAACACAATGCACAGAAACTCCGTTGCATAGTGAACAAAAAAGAAAAAGATGAACCTACAGACATGTAAAACAATTAGATATAAAGATGCAAAGGGTGCATGCTCACTGCAGCTCAGTGCTGTTTGTTTTTGTCCTGAAAGCATTTCTAGCAGAAACACTTGAGAGGACACACAGTATTTCTAGCAGAAACACTCGAGAGGACACACAGTAATTAGACATAAATAACAATCCTGCGCAAGCTCTCCACTCCAGCGTTGACAGTTTTTTTTTGTGACCAATAGTTTAGAAAAGATGTCACACTGGGTTGAAAGCTGGTTTCACAGGCCCATTTCTAAAACCAGTAAAGTGAGTGACCCCATCAACTGACTCGACCTTTTCTAAGTGTACCAACCTCTTAGTCAAAACACTGTCATTCTGTTTGTTCCACCATGTTTGAATTCATGAGCTTTTCCAAAAAAACTATCACTTTGTTTTATCAGGGTCTGTACTTAGATCTAGAAAAAGAACACTTATCAGCTTTCCACATCAGGAAGTGCTCCATTGATTTAGAAACAGTGTGTTTGGGTTGAGAGATAATTGAAACAATTTTCTTTGAGTTCCCTCTCTGTGGCCTCAGTCATTAAGGTCATTGTTCTTTCAATCTCAATGTATTTGAATTCTCTAGCTGTTTCACAGACAATGCCTTGAATGACAATTTTAATGAGTGTCTTCTCCTGAGCAATTTTTGGGTTTCAAATTATGAAAGGACAGAGAAAATGTGCAGGGACAAAACCTTTCTCAGTGGGAATGATGATCATCATCATGCTGATCTGTCCTGTCAGAAAACCTCTGCATTTGTATTCTCACCAGACCTCAAATTGATGTATGCATGTGCACAAGTTACATATACCCACACATGTTGTAACTCATCCTCCTCGGCACTGTCGTCACTAACATCAGCTGTTTCTTTGTGTGTTTGTATCTGTGTTTGGTGGCATTCAAACCCTAACACAGTGCTCGACCATCAGAGATAAAATTATAGCCCTTTTCACACTCGGAACTCACGACATTGCTGTGTTCAGTTACGTCTCCTATGTGTAAAATCTCTATTATATTTGCTTCTGTTTCAGCATAAAAGCTCTGGATAGACACAAACCAATGTGAAGGCACCGCTGAGCAGTGGTGAGTTTAAGGACACCACAGAAGGACATTGCTGTGACCCTACTCACACAGGCTGACTATTAAACTGATTTTGCAGTTCGATGACTGTTTATCCCCCCAGGCTAAATTGTCGGCATGTTAAGTAGCACAGAAATACCTTCACAGGGGAGATGCCCTGCTTTATATTCATTGGGTATCACTTCAAAGGGTCAGATCCAAATCAAACTAATTATAATTTTGAGATTTCTTTTCATTTCATTTTTATTTTCTGATTTTGTTTTGTTTTAACATTCTTATATTACTAAATCAAAATGGATCGCACTACCAAACTATTGTTTATGTTAAATGTATCAGCAACTGACTATATGCACCTAAGCAGATGTAGCAACACCAACAACTAACAAATATTGCATGCCAAGTATGCAAACAAAACAATATGCCATGTTTAATGCAGACTAACCTTTGTTGTCAGTGTGTTTGTAAATATTTATGATAATGTGCATATGGATGGTTTAGAGTGAGGAAAGATTAGATTATACTAATATTCAATCTTCCTCTCTACCTTGAGCACCAGACAGCTTTAAACAGAGCTCTGTCCCTAATTCTGCAAGACACAAATGAAGTACACTTACTGCACTCTGTTTATGTGCTTCATAATAGTAATGCTCCGATCACACTTTTTCTCTCCTGATACTGATTCTGATACCAAAGCTCAGGGTTTATGCCGATACCAAGTACCAGTCAAACACCAACATTTCAAATATACTTTTCTAGAAGTTTTATACAGTTGCGTTGTTAGTCATTGCTGTTAAGAAGAAACACTGCAACTTTTCCCTGCAACGTTCTCAAACAGTTTCTCCGGTTGATCCAATCTAGCGCTGCATTGAATAAACTCTGAATTGACTTGGGTTCGGTCCAATCACAAACAAGAAGAGTTGTCCCTCCCTTTCCGTAATCTGAAATGTCGTTGTGTTTTGTGGAATGTTGTTGTGTTTTGACCTTCAGGGCCACCGTAATTTAATGAATATAAATGAATGTGTGACCATGAACAAAACATTTCCAACATTACCAACCAATTTGTCAGACAACAAAAAGCATACAATTCCACAGACACCCTTGCGCAGAAGTTAAACCTGCACTAATTGTTTTTTTGTAGTCTTTTTGTTTGTTTGTTTTGGCCTCTTGAGGCAGTACAACAAGCTGTAAGCACAACAGTGGCATGTATAGAAATAATATTAATAGAAAACTTATAAGTGCAAGAATCTCAGTAAAAATTTGATTGGAAATATTACATTAGATTTTTCTAAAAGCTGTATTTTGCAGTCTGTCTGGTATCGCCTGCTCAGTAATGTTTCACCCTCCCTTTTGTAGTCGTTGTAATCACTGCTGTTTGAAGATGAATATATGTGTTGACAGATTTTGAGGCAGACAAAATAGCCAGGAAGTACCAATCCTGTTTTTAAAATGTATGGTTATTTTTGCTGATGTTTTTGCCTCATTTTCTCCCAGTTTCAGAACCAGTTTCCCATGCACTGCTGTCCTTCTTACTGCTACTCCACTGTTGACCTGGGAAGGTGTATACAGCCAGCAGTTTCTGATTCCATTTTCACTTATTGATTGTAGGTCTTATTGAGTCCTGGGTTAGGCATAATATTAGAGTAATAAAATAAAACAACCAAAAATGTTTAAAGTAAAAACCTGCCCTTTATTTTCAGCAGTTTTTAGGCTGCCGTCAATGGTTTTTTATAACTATTTTTTGCCATGCTGGTGGTGTTGCTCTGGCAATGACTGTTGGTCAGTTCACCAACTGTTGGATGCATTGACATGAAACTTTGTACAGACATTCATGGTTGAAGGATGGAAATATCTCAACATCTACAAGCTCAACTGGCAAAATGTTTTAGCATGGCTGTAGACTCCTAGTCTTGTTTACTTGAATCAGACATGGTAGAATTAGCTCACTCTGTGGCATTGTAACTGGGGACATAAAAAACCATCCATTCTTATACCATATATCCATCCATCCATGTTCTGCTGCTTATCCAGGGCCAGGTTGTGGTAGCAGCAGGCTAAACAAGTTGGTCCAGATGTCCCTCTGCCCAGCAATGTATTCCAGTTCCTCCTGTGGCATCCTGAGGCGTTCCCAAGCCAGATGAGATATATAATCTGTCCAACATGTTCTGGGTCTATCCCGGGGTCTCTTACCAGTTGAACATGGCCAGAAAACCTCCAAAGGAAGGCGCCCAGGAGGCATTCTTATCAGATGACCGAACCACCTCATCTGGTTCCTTTCGACAAAGGCTCTGCTCCGAGCTCTCTCTGGGTGTCTGAGTTTCTTAAACTATCTCTAAGGGTGAGCCCAGCCACCCTATGGAGGAAACTCATTTCGGCCGCTTGTATTTGCGATCTCGATCACTGCGATCACTACCCAAAGCTTGTGACAATAAGTCAGGGTTGGAACGTAGATTGACTGGTAAATTGAGAGGTTCACCTTCAGGTTCACTTTGCTCTTCACCTCAACGGTCTGGTAAAACAGGCTTCCTCCCTTATGTATGTGATTGCTGTATCACTATACTCTTCAGAAACACTTAATTAGATTTCGAGCACTGCCTACGGTCCTCCACATTGTATGTAGACAGAAGCACTGTAGGTCCAAATTGCTCTCAGGAATCAAAAGTCATGTTTCTGAACAAATCCCTGGTTCTTAAAAATTTGGAACTGGATTCAGCTCAGTAGCGTTCTCAGTACCTGACGTTTGCTCCAGACTTCCCTCTTCTGTCCATCTCTCTGTCCCCATGTTGTGCTTCTGTTATGTCCCGTTAGTCTTTGCCTGTTTCCTGTTTTATTTTGAATTATAGTCTTTCCTGTCTTTTCAGTTCCTTCAGTTTTCAGTCCCCATTGTGCACCTGTGCAACTTCCCTCGTCAGCCTCTTCCTTATTTATACCGGTTCCCTTGCTTTGTTCTTTGTGGGTTCATTTTGTGTGTAATTCATAGCAATCGCTGACCCGAAGTCGAGCAGTATGAAGTCATATGCTTCTCTAGTGCTGTGACTCAGACATGTGTGTCAGACTTAAACAAAGGATCTTCCTGCTTGATTACCTGTTTAAGCCCCTGGTGTCTCTGATGTGGGGTGTCATCTCTTCAAAGGCCACATTCAGCTCATTAAGAGCTCCCACTCGAGAAACTGACTGGTGAGTCACCGTGTGTGTGTGTGTGTGTGTGTGTGTGTGTGTGTGTGTGTGTGTGTGTGTGTGTGTGTGTGTCAAGAGAGAAAACGATTATTTATGCTTGTGGAACTCCCTTCTGCTATTGATTACACTAATGGGAGGACATATTGGTAGGGTGTGTGTGTATGTCACACAATACCTGACAGGAAGCTGGACACACACACACCACACAACTCATGCACACAGTGAAATGTTCATTAAATTGAGTCCACACAATTACAAAACCTCGATGGATATGACCCATTTACAGACATTTCTTGTGCATGTCTTAAGAACCAAAGCCACAGCATCTCTTGTTTCCCTGGAGCCCCTGGAGCCCCATCAGTGAGTTGTGAGGCACAGATTATCGTGGTTTGGAAACCACTAAGGGGAATAATCCTGCAGGAGGATGCTGATGCTGCGTGTGTGAGTTTCCAGTAAGAACCATTGAAAGTCAGATACAGAAAGTGGATTCTGTAAACTATAACCTATATAAACTATTCATAATGCATCACATTTCTGCCACTGTTGGAACTTCATGCACAGTGCGACCTGTCCAGGTTGATATACCAAATGACTTTAATTTGCATCACAGCTGGTGGCAGCTCCCTGCCAAGTGTGAATGCATTGAAAAAGAATTTAGTTCATCATGTGTAGTAAATTAGCATGTCTGGGAGAAAAGAGAGCTGATGTCAAGTGTGCGCACAGCATGGACTGATTTGATTTATACAAATAAGGCATCTCTTAATGTTTCATGATGATATTCTGCCATTTCTGTCAGAGTATATTGTGTAAAGTGGCAGTCCAGAAATGGTAATTTCCACCCACAATAGAATATCTTTAGTGTCCTGGTTTGATCATGATGACAGTTGCAGACACTCGAATAAATGGGCATTATCTGGGAGTTTGGAGACTTCAGATGAATCAGTTCAGGTTGTCTGACTTTTTGATGGCCACACAGAGCCCATGCTGTCTGCCTCACTTTGCCTTCTTGTCTCACAGACACTGACCAGAACAACACCTCGAGTCCCAGCAATGAATCAATCTCCAGCAGGGGACCTAGAGTGGAATTGCTGTCTGTGGTTGTTCAAAATAGAATTTCCTTTTGCCCAGTCTGTCTATTTTGCAATGGCTCTGCAACATTACAGTTCAGTCTTTGATAAATTCACTGGACTTATGTGGATGAAAATGAACAACCTGTTGGCTATGTCATCTGTCTCTCCATTTGTTTCTCATAATTTCAGTGCATTCATCTTCTTTTCTCTGTCATTTCTGCAGATTTTGAGTGAAATTTACGACAACTGGTGCAAAGCAGAGCTGAATGGGAAAGATGGCTTTATTCCCAAGAACCATGTAACGGACAAATCACAATGGGAAGTCGCGATTGAAGGAAATGCCATTTCACAGTTAGTGTTGCATCAACTGATTTTCATTATCGATTGATTTGTCAATTCTTTTTCTGATTAACTGCTCAGTCTATACAATGTGGAACAATATATAGTGAAAAATTCCTTGAACAATTACTCAAGGTAACATCTTCAGATTGCTTGTTGTGTCCAACCAACAGTCCAAAGTCAATGATTATTAAAATTATATATATTTACAATGATATAATACTCTGTAAAGCAGCAAATCCTCATATTTGAGAGGCTGGAACCAGAAATTATTTGCTATTTTTGCTTGATAAATAACTCAAAAGCTTAATATATTGTCAAAATAGTTTGACTAATTGGTTAATTCACTGTAACAATTTTAACCATAAACATGTGTGACCAGTGAGTAGCTGTGACAGTAAAGTCAGTAAAGGTTACCTAAGGGAAGTTGGAGCATCACTGGTTCACTTTACAGATATGACACAATAATGTCTGTACCCTGTAGGTTAGCATATGCTTGGGCCTCACCTTGTGAAGATAAGGGAGGCTCTGATGTAACAGTGTGGTCTGGAAAAAGAAGAAGCCTGATGGAGCTAATTTGTGAAGTGAAGGCAGCAAAGTACATTGGTGGCCATGGAGAAAACAGCAGTTATGATAAAACCTTGAATCCATGAGTGTCAATATAGTTTGAGCTTGACTTTTATTTTGGTGACATCGCATGCCACATTCGACATCACTCCCCAGTACACTGGTGTGGTGCTTTGTTGTACTAGAATCAGAATCAAGTTTATTGCCAAGTAGGTTTTCACATACAAAGAATTTGGTGTATAACAATAAACATATAGTAAGTAGAAAATATAAAGCAAGTACTGCAAGTAAAGAAGCATAAATATGAAATATAATAGTATTATGAATATAAAATTAGAATATACTTGTCCAGAACTGTGGCTATATAACTCAAACAAGGGATTAATCCCTAAAAGTGTCCTCTTGTATGTACTGCACACTTCAAAGTCCACAACGCTACATGTAATATTACAGTAAAGGTTGGGGAGGCTGATCTCGAACTCCTCAAAATTCAGTGTTTCCATAGCCAAATTTGGTGGACACAGCCAGTGCACACCAATGAGGTTTTTAAAGCAATTTTTCACTTGGCAATCTTACAAGACCACACCAACAATCAGCCTCAGACATCATGCATTCAATGCCATCCTGACCTCTATAATAATGTCCGCCAGAAGCATAAAGTGAGAGCAGCAGCCATGTTTTTTTTTTTTAACAAATGTAGCTGTAAAATCCCATCAACTCACCAGACAAAGCACACACAGCCCAGATAATAGGAGCAAAAGCAAGGAAATCGTAATGTGAACATTCATATACCTATTTTTTTTTTTATCCACATACGTCAGAATGTTGTTTGACCTGAGGGTAGATTCCTGGTATATTTGGAATTTTTACAATTGCCAATTCACCTTCCTCTATAGGGGTTCAGTTTTTCAAAACTCTTCACTCAGTCATCACAGCAGCAGTCAATGTGGACTAAACTGTGGATCGCTTTGCATTGCTTTTACACAAAATGCATTCAATGACCACATTTTTCTCACTCAAACTCAACCACCACCACAACTTTGTGTATTCACACTCCATTTTGCTCATGTTACATATTATACCCTATACAAGCATGTATAGTGTATATGTAGAGTAGCACAATCCATGCAATAAAGAAGTGACCTTATTTTTGTTGAAATGGATAATATATAAGATAAATAAGTAACAAAGACAATAGTGACACTAATTGTAATGCTACCTGTTAGTGTTTTTTCTGGCCAGTATATAATGAATGACAAAGTGTTACTATTGGCAGTCAAACGTTGTCAGTGTTCGGGTACACGAGTTGATCCTGTGATGTGTTTTGGTTGCATTACTGCATTTTGGATGTGAGATGAACTGTGTGAAGAGTTCTGAAAAAGTGAAGTCCTATAGATAAATATGACTTAGCAACAACTGTAATGAGTTGAGGACTGTCCAAATGCACCTTTTGTTTTGGTCTAGTGTCTCATTAGTACAGGAGTAGCAGGTTCAACCTGGCCTTCAGGTCCTCTGAAGGACACTTCAGGACCCTTAGCTGGCTGTATCCTGGAAATTGTAAATCAACAAACAGCCCTGGTCAGTGTTTTTGAGTTGACAAAGCTACAGAATCAATAAATGAGAAGTACAAGTATTCAAGTGTGTCAACCAGTGTGATATATATATTTTTTGCTATCAAGCCAAACTTCCTTACTTCCTCAGAGTTAAGGAGTTAGGAGCTGAAATGTAAAGCGCTTTGTAAAAGGCCATTTATATTTATAAAGCATGTTTCTACATTTCTGACCCTTCAGTTGTTCCCTGGCCCATAACTTTACTTTCCACCAGAATTTTATTGAATTCATTTTTGAGATATGCTGCTAGCTGCTAACTGACAGGCAGACAAACTAAATCGAAAACATAACTTCTGGAGTTAATAACACACCACAGTATAATTACCAACCCTACTTCTGGTTTTCAGACCATCCACTGCATGAAACCAGTACATATTTCAGCGTTAGATTAGCATTATATTCATAAATATATGATATTGTTTGATTAATTCAGTTCAGCTCAATTTAATGAACTGTATTATTTGCCTGAGGGTTAATTAACAACTCTGATGTTGTGTTTATATCATGGAACCTTATGGATTTCATTTTCTGTCACCTGTTGTAGGATGTAGTGCGTAGCACTCTAGGGGATTTCATTCTTTCTGTCAAGTCAGTTGTCATTTCAATTGCAATTTCTGTTTCTGTAGCACACAGACAGTTGTCTTTGCTGATTTTTATCTTTTTTCCCCCCAACGCCACTGCACATGACAAATTTCGAAAGGCCTAATTTACATTCATTACAAACATCATCATCATTTGGGAAAATCAATTTGCCTGTTGAAAATCAATTAATTCTCTGTTTAACATTGTCATTTACACTGATCCAATTTTTAGTCCTACAACTGTGCATTGTATTCTGGAATAACATAAATAATTTAGGGTGCTCTAAATGAGAAACACTTTCAATAATGCTATATAACAGTGATAATAGCGTAAAAATAATAATAATAAAAAATCAGGCAACATTCCTGCAGAGGTGGACTATGGGTTTTAAGGGGCGTTAAAGGAGTGTTTTATCACCAATGCAGAGATAATACATAGAGGTAAAAATAACAAATTTAATGGGGATAAGTTCGCCCTCTCGCTAAATATTTACTTTTCTACTACACGACTGTAGTCAAGACACAGTGTTGTTTTCTCTGTCTTACCTGCCTTGTCCAAGGTGACTTCTTTGTGAAAACTGTTCAACTGTCAGTCTGACAGCTTGATCATCATTTTAACGTTTTTTTAAAAGCAAGCTGTCACTTTCTCCTGCGTGAGTGCGATGACAGAATATGAAAAAGGCATTTCATTTGCACTCCGACCTCACTGGGTCTCACTGTCACTATGATGCAACTTGATGAAACACATGTTGCCAAGGCAACTGCCAGGCTTCATTCTCACCGTCTCCCTAGTATTACAACCAGAGTTTGAAAGGTTGCCTCCTGCATTTAATGATAATAAATTAACTGAGTGATGTCTGTATTTTATTAAATTTCATCTTTTTTATTTATTTATTGTGTCTCCTTGCTATATCGTATTTTATTGTAACTCGCTTTTTGTTTAGTTGTGCAAATTAATTTCCTGGCATTTGTTTTATGAATCATTCTTATGCACTTGGGTAACTCTTCAAATATAGATTAAAATCTCAATTGGGTTTACCAATTAAAATAAAGGTTAATAATAATAAAGTGGCACAACACTATTATTATATTTAATTTATGAAACACAACAATAAATGTTTATATTGCAATTGGGGAAAAGGGACAAATTGCATTCAACTTCCTTAATTTCCTTTCTTTCATTTCTTTTTCCAAACACTTTTGGTTATAAGAAAATGGTTCAGATTAAGGATGTTTTAATCCTTAATTTGATGTTCTCCAATAAATAATAATGGTGAAAAATGTATCAGTGGCTCCTGATTTAGCCTTCCATTTAACAAATCATTTTTCTGCTGTTGTATTGTAATCGTTCTCATTCTTTTCTTCCTGTGATCATCTGTCACACCCCAAAGGTTCATATTACAGTTAAAATTCTGTGACATCTTTTCACTTTTTAGCTTTCCTAGGTAAACAAACATAAGAACTTTCTGTTGCTTGCTTACTTACTTACTTTGTTTTTACCAACAAGAATTTCATCTTCCTCTGGTGTGGCAATGATGTCCTGCACATTATGCGCAATGACGCAAGAAAGTATTTCCTATGGTGAGTTTTAAGCCCATCCGATTATTTTTTTTAATCAGAGCCACAGCAGCTTTATGTGACATTTTAAAAATACATAAATATATGTAAATATATGCATGTGGATAAATCGGTTTTGATTTTTTGTTTTTAATTCTGTATCTCTGCAGATTAACAACCAACTAAGTAGTTACTAAAACAAAAACAAACAAAAAAACTACAATAACCCTTCTTTCTCTTTTTTCTTATTTAGACTATGCACACGCTGTTTGACTTTGGGGACGGTGAGCTGAGCTTCAAGCGTGGAGAGATCTTTCAGGTCCTGGACAAGTCTGATGCCAACTGATGGAAAGCAATGTGCAACTGACATACTGGCATCTTCCCTTACAATCATTTTTAAAAGTAACCATACCTGATGTAATAGAAAGCAAAAGAAAGATATCTTGTATTTTGACACATCAGAACATCAAGTAATGAGGGTTAGTTTAGGGTCCTTGTGGATTAATCATACTGCTGATTGAATTTGGTGGCAATCTTAATATTAATTTGATTTGATGCACTATTAGTTTGCATTTTCTCACCTTGAAAGATGACAATTGAAGAGTAATGTGTTCACATTAACTCTGCTTTTGGGATGCTGGATAAGTGTTTTTTTAATTATTATTATGCAATGTGTGGTGTGCTACATACATTTTAAAAATGGTGGTCCTTGGTTGTTTTATATGTTGATATTAGAATCCATCTGTTTGTGTTAAGCAAATTTTTTTGACCAGGAAAAACTCTGAAGCCTGGTTGATTTTACATTTAATTTAATTGGCATGCACTGTAAAGAAACTTTAACACTACAATTTTATATTCATATAAAATAACTTTAAAATTATATTTTAATTTTTAACAAAGTAGATGTCAAATATAATTTCACGAGCACAACTTTTGTGTTGTCACAATCAGCTGAAATGTGTTTGTGAAAATTGTACCAGATGTATTTGCTCCTCCTTGTTTACATGTCTCATTATTGCCTCAAAGAACAAACTTGTTCAAAGGCAAATCGCTTCCCTTGCAAATCCCATGTTTATGGGAATGTTTTTTGAGATATGAGACGTTGCAATATTCAGGGATAATCAGACTGGATGTAATGAATTAAAAACTAATCATGGAGGGTTTTTTTCTTTATACAAATTTCGATAATCCCACTGAAAGTGACACTTTTTAATTACATCTCGTATGCGCCAAGTAGTAAGAATTTATGTGGTTTGTGTAGATGATGATTAACTGTAATGAGGCGTTTGCTCCACAGAAATAATTGATAAATACGTGCATACTGTATGAATTAAAATTTTTGTGTGTGCATTGCAGAGAGTGATCAGAAGGGCTTCATTATTTTTACCAACATACACATTGTTACCCAGCATGAAGAAAAGTACACGAACAAATTCAGCTAGTGAGTAGGTAAATAAATAATGAAGTGTCTCACTTAATGTCACCATTAAAGAATGGAACTGTTGCAGAATGCAGAGAAGTGGTTTCATAAAGCCATGTTGGGTTTGGGGAAAGCCTGATGGAGAGGAGAGGAGGAAAGAACAGATAAGTCATATCTACATTTGAAGTCCTCCATTTTCTCATAGTGTTTAGTCATTTAATACTGACCTCCATCTCGGCCAATTGCTTAACCAAATTCAAACGTAACATGTGACAAGGTGTTAATGTCTTGCCTTAGTCAGAGCTGACAGTCTTGGATAATTCTTCACAGCAAATCATGAGATGAAATATTCTTTTCTAGTGTGATTAATTCACACACATGGGTGAGTTTTATTTCTAGTGAATCTTCTGTGCAAATATCTTTCACTATTTCAGAGCAGTGCATAACATTTCATGGTGGTGTTGTGCAATCACATGTCACATGAGATAGAATGAGAAACAGAATGTGTGTAAAAGTAGAAACAATAAAATGTGTTTGAAAGGCCTTTTTTACAGCCTTGGTCTTGTGCTTTATTAGCAAAAAACTGAACATTAGGTTATTTGTTTTTGTGACAGGGATGAAAGCTGATGGACCATTCTTCCACCCACATGTCCCCTTAAAACTGTAATGCATTTCTTTCACAGTTGTTTTATGGTGAGCTTCTGCTGGAATTGCTTTGGTAATGAGCCTTGAGCCTCCTACAGCTTTATTTGACTGGCTGCTGACATTCAGCTCGAAACTGATTTCCATGTGAGGAACGAAAAAAGAGACATCACAATCAGAGATTTCCTCACATCCAACAGGTGCTGAGGAAGAAAATCCGTGCTATAAATCTTGCTTAAATTCATGTTTAACAGTGGGAGAAGATGAATATTGTGTCATGTGCTTCCAATCCAGACTGTATGGGCCTGTCCGGAAGCCATATTTCCCACTTCTTAATGTCTACTTGAAACATAAAATGAGTGTACCAGCAGTTGCTTGCACAGTGTGAATCAGCATTTGCTCAGCTGGGTCCCAAGCTGGGATAAAAGAAGACAGCTTCTGTGGTTGTGTCTTATAAGCCTGATCACCCATCTCATTTGTCTGTCTCAGTTAACAGATTTGAACTGAATAAACTCCATTAATGTGTCACTCCTCAATAAACAAACCATACAATTCAAAATATAGAGTGCTGAGGACCACTGTGAAAAATTGTGAAACACACACACACACAAAAAGCAGTGAAACACTTTGTTTCACTGCTAAAATTGACAACATACACACTGTAGAGTTTAGATCCTCTCTGAGCTGTTAGCTCCACCACATGGCCACACAGTAAAAGGAGCTGTGAGATACAGATTTGAAATGAGTGCACCATTAATTAGCAGTTCCTGGCAGCAAAGCTAACTACACTTCATTTAGAAGAGTTTACATTGTTACTTATGGGATAATACAGATATTTCATAAAGCTTCCACCTTTTTGAAGAGGAAGTGTAATCGTATTTAAACAGAAATTCCGTCAGTATTCATCCATCAGCATCACGATGATCCTTGGTTTTTCTCAGTAGCACAACTAGGAGTTTCATCAGGGCTATATCAGCTGGTCAGATTGCTGACTGCCATCCTGACTCAGCCTTGAGACACATGTCAGCTTCCCAAGGAGAGTATGACATGCAACAGGTCCACACCCCATTTTAACCAGTGACATCAAACACAGAGTCTCCTCGGGCCATTATCTGCTGGTGTTTCAGTTCATCGCTGAACTACACATTCAGATGAACCACGTTTGAAGAATGCGTACCACAGATACACAGTGACTCCCAGCGTAGATACCACATGAGACTTCTTGTTCACACCTTGACAGAAAGAGAGCTATTGCTTCAAAAGTTGGTTCACTGAGACTTTGCAACAACATGGAAAAAAGGCTGGGGTATGCAGAAACTAACTAGTTTGTGCAAAGTGTTGTCCAACCACGTCTGAAGGCAAAAGTGCAGTTATACAGAAGGGCAACAACTGTCAAGACACATTTTAATGGGGATAATGGTGAACACAAAGGCATTTAGCAATGGTGTTGCACTTGGTTGCAGAGTATAAACAAAATGTGACAGAAGTAGAGAAGTCCAAATCCTGCATACTTTCTCACCACACCTAGCCAGATGCTGTGTAAAGTGGACATGATTGTCGGATTGTCTGTTTCAGAAAGTTACAAAAATTGTTTGACACGGCTCCTAACCCCCCTGCTTTCAGACACTCAGGCTTTACATTCTGTACAGCATACAACACCCTCTATCCTTAGACCCTTGGATAAAGAAAGCTCCCCCCCAGAAAACCCTGTAACAGGGTAAAATATCTTTTGAAATCAAGCAAGCAAGGTTAATTGGTGCAACAGCAGACTGAAGAGAGGGATGTCCATTATGTATGTAATTGTGTGAGACACCTAAAAATTAAAGAAAAAGAAAAGAAACGTGTAACTATATAGAAATCACTAACATAGAAATATGATATTATTGTACAAAATGCATTTTTCATATCGTCACACCTAGGCAAAACTAAGAACATTCAGGCTTTACCCAACCACACAAAACACGTCAATGGCAATTAGCAATCAGCAACTCCCATTTGTCCGACAGCACGTGAAGGCAGCAGAAGTCACGCGTTGTTTGCCTCAGTGAGGAAATATGGCGGACGATGGCGAGACGCTGGAGTCCTGGCTTAGTAAGTTCATGCTTAAACTCTTTTTTTTCCCACGTCATTTGTTCACATTAGATGGGTGCACGTATGTACTGCATAGTCATAGGTGTCCGAAAAGTTAGTTGGACTCACATGACATTGCTGAGTCTGAAAAGTATGGTGCTAATTCGTCTGTGTTGTCAGAAAGTGGCTAACGCAGACAGCTGCTGGCAACTGATGGATGTCGCTAGCCAAAATCAGCTTTGATGTTTGGTTTGCTTGTGTCCTGGACTTATAGTTGGTATGTTGAAATGCTTGCAAAGGTGTGATTATTCTGTTCTACTGGCGACTCACAGTAACGCGTTTTCATTTGCTTCTTGAGTTAAAGACGGCTGTTGTAAACACCTCCAGGCGTTAACTTAATCCAAGTTCAAACACTTGCAACAGCTACAACAAACTGCATCACAGAAGTGTCTGCGGGCTGTTAGAGATAGATTTCATAACGTATGATACGCTGAAAACGTCGGACAACAACTGTCTGGCTCGTTTGTAACCTGGGAAGGGATAGAGCTTGATACTCGAGGGTTGACTTGCATCTTGGTCAAGTAAATGTATCACAAAGCTCCAGCCTTCATTAGCTTTCCAGGGACAGGATAGAAGTGTGCTATCAGGGCTGCATGTTCATGAGAGGTCATATCCTTCTCTTTTTCAGACAAAGCCACCAACCCTTCCAACAGACAGGAAGACTGGGAGTATATAATGGGATTCTGTGACCAAATCAATAAGGAGCTAGAAGGGTATGGTCACATGCTTTCAATAAACCCAATTTCAGGCATAACTTGAATCACACCCATCTATTGTTGCTCATCTGTGCCCTCATTGTGGAAAACACATGGAGCTGGTTATAAAGCCTATTATAACCCAGTCACTGGATTGCTTTTGTTATTGAGTTTGTATTGGATTGTTTCTTTCTTTCATATTTTTCAGCCCACAAATATCCGTTAGACTGTTGGCTCACAAGATTCAGTCCCCTCAGGAATGGGAGGCAATGCAAGCATTAACGGTCTGTAGCGTAATCATTTCACCGTGTTTTTTTTTCATTTTGACCTCCTTCAGCATAAAGTGGTACCGTTAGAAGGTATTTATTGCAGCTTGTTTTCCTTCTGTAGGTTCTTGAGGCTTGTATGAAGAACTGTGGGCGAAGGTTTCACAATGAAGTTGGGAAATTTAGGTTTTTAAATGAATTAATTAAGGTGGTTTCACCCAAAGTAAGCAAACCAAATGCTCAAACCCCCCGCTCATGGGAATATGTTTACCTGAGTTGATGTTTGGTGTCATTCTAAGCTATGCATCTGTCATTTTTCAGTATCTAGGAGACAAAGTTTCAGAGAGAGTGAAGACAAAAGTGATTGAGATGCTGTGCAGTTGGACTATGTCTCTACCGGAGGAAGCAAAAATCTGTGAAGCGTATCAGATGCTGAAGGCACAGGGTGAGACACCAACCACTTAAAGATTGTTAAAATATGCTGATATGATATAATAACACAGTAAAACTGTGACATCCAAACATAATGCACCGAGCAGTTGGTTATGACTGTGTTGTGCTTTGGACTCTTTTAAGGTAATTTTGTTGCCTTAAAGTGTCAAAACTGTAATTTCCAGAGTAGAATGACTCTGACTGTCATTTTTATTTTAGGTATTGTTTTAGTTGACCCAGAAGTCCCTCTTGATGCCACGTTAATACCGTCAACTTCTCCGCGACCCAAGAATCCTGTGTTTGATGATGAGAAGAAGAGCAAGGTAAGAAGAATTATTTTGGGATGTGACTGTTGAACACTGCAACTCACTCACTGCACACAACCCTATCTTTCCCTTGTTTAATCTCTGTTGCAGATACAGATTTTCCATTAATTCTTTTATTGGCACAGAAGAGATCGCTATCATCATTTTTCATTTCGTTAGACGTTTTTGTAAATAGCCTTATTCGCTTTCTTGCTGAGCGCTAGATGAGAAGATCGATACCACTCTCATATCTGTCTATTAAATATGAAGCTACAGGCAGGAGATGGCTAGCTTTCCTCCAGGAAGTAAGGTATTGCCCAATATGTTGAACTATTCCTTTAATTTTTCTGTATGGATGCAGCCCATTTTGATAAGAAATGAAATGCCAAAAAGAAATCTTGAAGAAATGATTGCAATGGAGGAAGAGGATCTCTCTTTCTCTCTTTTTTCCCTCCTCTCACATCACTGACTTAAGGCTTTGCATGGTAGTATCCCACTGAAAAATCAAGTCATCTGTAATGTGCATTTATGACTCTGAAGCTGCCCTTGTTTGTTTTTTTTTTGTTTTTTTCCCCTGCTCCAATACCTCACTGGTTATGGCACACCAAAATGGGTCACGACTGCATGTTTACTTTGTGTTGGCTGCAGCTGATCTTTGGACAGAGTTTGTTTTTTCAGGGTCTGTGAGCTTGTGTGGCTTTGCTGCTTGTGTCTGGGTAATCTGTGGGAAACAAGCTTGAATGTTTGCTCACTGCTGGTTCTCTCATCTCTCCGCAGAGATTATCAGAGCTGCTGAAGAGCAAAAAGCCTGAAGATCTGCAAGAGGCCAATCGACTCATCAAGAACATGGTCAAGGAGGTGTGTCAGTGTCAAAATGAAATGTTTTGATTCTCACATTTGTGTATTTAATCAAGCCTGAGTTCTGGTGGCTTTCTTCTAGAGAAATTGGAAGCAAATTACTGGACAGATTTCCATCTCCATGATTGTGTTTATACTGACGGTCAAGTTTAATGACTGCTATCAACAAGTGCAAGTTAACTTTATTTTTTTTATTTTTTCAGGATGACGTAAGAACACAGAAAGCGACAAAACAAAAAAGCACACTGGAGGCAGTCAACAACAGCGTCAAACTCCTTAACGAGATGCTTGCTCACTTCAGCCCCGAAGACTCCACGGACGGCGACAAGGAGCTAATTAGGGTTCGTACTCCATTAGATGAGGGCTCAAATGACCTTTTGAAACAACTTCACTTATTCCTTTGGCATTAATTGACCTTTCCCAAAGCAATGTGAAGTAATTTACTGCTGTTTAATTTAACCTTATGGGAAGCATTCTGAGACAAACCAGTCCTTTATTAAATATCAAGTATGTTTCAGAAGAACTCTGCTTATAAAATGTCCTCATCAAGTAAAGAAATACACAGCTCAAAGTAATTTGTTTCAAAAATGAACATAAATAGATTTACTTTATGTACTTTATTGATCCCGTGAGGGAAATTGTTTTGTTACAACAGCAGCACAATCAACAATACAATAAGAATAACCATAAAAAAATTAAAAGCACAATTGCAGACCTGTAGAATATCAGTAGATGAGAAATTAAAAAATGAAGTGCAGATCTGAAGAAAAAGACTCTGATATAATAATTATAAGAAGAGGAAATAAAAGTAAAAGAAAATAAGAAAAGAGCAATAAGAACAGGTGTGCAAAATGGCAGTGAATAATAAATACAATATACTGTATGTATGATATAAACAGTATGTACAGATGATAGGGGCTCTTCATGCAATAATGGGATCCTCTCCAGATCAACATATTTAATATCATAGTCTTATGTGACACTTACTATGTATAAGAAACAGTTTTATTTTTATGTTCTATGATACAGCAGTTTCTGAATGAGATTCAAGAAGTGAATATTCAGTGATTCTTTAAAATTATTTTTCCAGGAGTTGTATGGAGATTGTGACAAGCTCAGGCAAACAGTGTTTCAGCTCGCTACTGAGACTGAGGATAATGACAGCAGCTTGGGTAAGAAATTCTGTCATTTGGCCCTATTGATTCTGATGGCGTGCTCTCGCTATCCTAATGTAAGTAAAAAAACAGGAGTCATGATTTAGGCAGGCCTTGTGCTTACCATGAGACGACCGGCATCCTATCAAACCCGAATGCCCACTTGACTCACAAAAAAGATTCTGCTCACACAGTTCCTAAATTTAGCAAACCCTATGGGAAACATATGATTGTTTGTTTTTTGTTTCAAACATTTTATAAATCTCACCCGAGTCTAACCTTGTAAAATGCATTTATCAGGAGACATCCTGCAGGCCAGTGATGACCTCTCCCATGTCATTAATTCCTATAAGAAGATTGTGGAAGGACAGACCATCAATGGAGAGACTGAAGAAGCACAACAAACACAATCATCCATCAGACAAGGTAAATTTTAACTGGTATGAGCAGAGAATTGTATGTCTGCATTGTACGTTTACAGCATAACGGTAATAATTATGCCATTCAGCAATGCAGTTTCTAACATTTTCAATAAAAGCTTCTATTTTGTGGGTATTACAACTGATAAATACACAATGGGGAAAAGGAAAGGAAGAGAAACCTGGCATAGGCCATATTTGGAAATGTACAAGGAACACATCAGCCTAATGTTACAATGAAATTCCAGTCTAATCTGAACAAGAAACCCATTCTTAAGAGCATGCCCAATGAATATACTGGTTTGTCAAACCAGAATGTCAACTAGGCACAGTTTATGTGCAAAAAAAAATCACATCATATGTGAAGATGCAAAACGACTACAAAATAACTTTGGGAGGTTAAAAACAATCAGGGAACAATGTGTCATTATTAGCAGCAAGAGTTCCACTCTATTGGGTTTTTGCAAATTAAGCTCCATCAAGTTAAATATGTTGTATGGAAATTGCTTATTGCAGTAACCTTTTTCTGATTAGGTGAGGAAGGAAAGTGTTTTGTAAGAAATTGTGCAAAAGTACAACTGTCCACAGCTAGGTCTGTGATTATCTTGACCTACTGGACATTGTTTTTGGAAACAAACATGTTCCTTTTGGATTTTCCCCTCAACTGTATTGGGATGTGGTTGAGTTCTAAGCAAAAGATATCACCGCTCTATGTTTTGTGTTTGGGTGAACTCACCCTTTTAAACTTTGCTTAACACATGGATGGACACGGATGGTATTTTCTGTTTTGAAAATGCATCTTTGTTTTCTTACTGCCAGTGTTTTTCTCCATCTGACAGGCACTGGCCGCACAAACCAGTCAGAGATTCTGATTGACCTGGTGGGTCTGGACATCCAGAGCAGCTCTCTACAGGAGCAGCAACCCCCAACATCCTCTGGGTCTATTCCTGCTGACCTGCTGTGTGGGTCTGCTGCTGACCCTCAGTCCCCCAGCCCCAGCGCACCCTCTGCAGCACTCTCTCTGCTAGATGAAGAGCTGCTGTCTTTAGGTAACATGCAATATAATATACTTGAATTTGATTTATTTTTTCATGGCACCATTGGCCATTAACGGTCGAGAATGTCTTGTTTACATGTAGATATGACGTGTTTTTACAGGCCTCAACGAAAGTGTTCCTGTTCCAAGTAAATCAACACATGTAAACCTGAGCAATCATGTGCAATCTTTACAGGTATTTGAATTAATGGCAATAATTTATACTAATGCCAAGTATTGTCTTATTGGTAATGGCAGTGTTTTTTTTATTACCATGTATTCCAGAATTCCAGTCAAGATTTTGATCTTTTTGACACCACTTCGCCTCTGGTTTCTGTGACAGTACCCCTGGTTAGCCCAACCAAGTCTTCTACAACTGCCTTTGCCTCAAGCTTCCCTGGCCCTGTCTTCTCCATGCCTCCGGTTTTTACAAAGTCTGTCTCAACAACGTCAGTCACATTCCCACAGTCCCTCAGTTCAGTATTGACCACCACGGCACCAGCTGCTCCTCCTCAGTCATTCAGCATGGACTCTCTTGCTCCCTCGGCCACCCCTGTCACTCCTCAACAGGCCTCCACTTCACCTGGAGCGTCCCACTCGCCTTCAACTTCTCTCTGTCAAAATCTCCAAGATTTTGCCTTGCTGGATCTGGGCAGTCCTAAAAAGTGAGTAGAACTGGGGAGGGAATATAGATGGACCAATCTGTCCATCTGTCACACATACTATCTTGGATGCTGAATCATATGTTTTTCAAAAATCACAGTAAATGATGCATGCCCTTGTTCCATTCCAGTTTTATTTTTTTATTTTTTATTGCACCGATTGGCCTGAGTGGGTGTCTAAACACTACAGTTCGAAGGCACTGCTGCCCACTGAGATGCTGAACAGTGATTTATGTTCTGCCATATGACATTTCAAGTGCATCTCCACCATTAGTTCCCAAATCGCAGATTGATCCGCAGTATTCCATTAACTTTTGATACAAAGTAAACCGTTGGTGACCCTGCAGCCACTTAAAGAGCGCGTTTTGAGTACTGTAACTAAGCAACGTTGCTTAGAGCATAGAGTAAAATGCTTTGGTGAATGTTTTTTAGAATACTTTCTGAATTACATTTTAAAACACAAGTACTTTGTGTCGTCTCAGTTTAATCAAAGTGCGAAGATCATTTTAAAGTGGTCGTGTTAAATGTCTAACTGCCACTTGTTCAAATGTCAGTGGTTGAGATTGTGTTTTGTACTGGTGTGAATCCAAGTGCCTTTGCATTCCACTAATGATTACTAAACCTGACCTGTTATCTTGTTGTTATCAGTTTTCTGTCTGTCATTATACGTTTAAGCATTATGGGACCTGTAATGTCTTTTGACAAAGACACATAAATTATCCACACAGTACATGTGGTGTGATGGACTTTGGCAGCTTGCTGGTCAAGAGTGAGGATCCACACGCTCATGCTACCCTGTCTTCCAGTCTTGGTGTCACCTCCGCCACATCCACCTCACTGCTCCTAGGAGGGATGCAAGGAGTGTCCACTCTCCCACCTTCCAATAGTCAGGCAGATGACAGCCCTCTGTTGCGCTCTCTGTCCCCCATTCTCCCTCTGAGCCAGGCCAGTCCAGTCAGGGAACAAGAGGTATCCCTGGCCAATGTCTTTGTCCCTTTGGATGCCATCAAGCCAAGTGAGTTCCATGAAATAGGCTGTATGCTTTGTTTTGTTTTTGTGTTTCACGAGTATTACACATACTGCAACTATGAATCCATGTACATAAGTTTAATTAGGGTCCATTTGCCGAATAGGCCAAACTTCTTTACAGTTAGCACTGGAGCAGGGCAGACATACTGTAAAGAACATTTAACCTCATTTGCCCAGAATCCAATATAACATATTATTTTGTGCCCAGATTACATTGTGTTTCTAACAGGTTGTTCAGTGCATTTCTACATGACAAATAGGCCTTACATCCTCAAAAGTTAAAAATAGCATGCATTATTATGGGTTATTGTCCCTTTTGACAACCACAATGATTCTAGGAATTGGTCACCATTTCAACAAGGGCAGTCTAAAGGGAAAATGTTGCCTGATAGAATACCTTGTAGGGAGGACCATCACTGAAGAGATAAAAAAAAAAACTAGAGTTCATGTCTCTATAGTACAGGTAATTGAGTAAATTGCAATTGTTTTCTTGTTAGAAAATAACTCCTTCCTCCTTATTTGAGACTGATTGGTGGAAAACTGAACTTTGGACATTACTGCCACTTAGTGGTGACAGTGGCAAACTTGATACCACTGGAAAAGACTGAGTGATATTTTTCCCAATTACACGTTGTCTTGATTGAGAACATTTGAATTGTGAAAGTAATTATCACAGCATCAAAACATGCCTTCAGTACAGATTACATTGGGAGAAATAAGAGGTAGTGTATTTGTGAAGACTATGCTTGTTGTAAAGAGAACATTAGCTCAAAAGACTCAAATGGTTGCGTGCGATGAGGGTCCTATGTGCCCTGTCAATCTCTCTAGTAATCACCGTTTGCTTTTCTGCTTTTGGCGCTGTGTTTAAGGTAAAGTGTGTCCTGTGACTGCATATGACAAAAGTGGGGTCCGTGTTCTGCTGCATTTTGCCACTGACTGTCCAGCAGGCAGACCTGATGTACTGGTGATGGTGGCGTCCATGCTTAATACAGCCCCGCTGCCTGTCAGGAACATTGTTCTGCAGGCTGCTGTGCCCAAGGTAAAACCTGCTGTGCCTCTGTGATATCACTGTTAATGCATAGGAAGCTACACAGTGTGTGTTAATATTTAAAAGTATAAATTTTTTTTTTTAGCAGATGTTCTAAGTCATTAAATGAAATATTTGCCTGAAAATGAGATTTGAGTGGGTTGCTCCTTCTGTTTAATGTACATGGATGTCTGTTCTACCAATTCTCCAGATGATGAAAGTGAGACTGCAAGCACCCTCGGGGACAGAGCTGGCACCTTTTAACCCAATCCTTCCCCCTGCTGCCATCACTCAGGTCATGCTGCTTGCCAATCCTCTCAAGGTAGAACTCTGCCTGGAGCTTTTTTGGCGTTCATACATTTATTAATGCATTAGCCAATGTATTCATTGACAGAATACTTTCTTACTTCAGCAGTGTTTTTATCCATGGTCGAGGTCATACAGCACAGTGTATTACGTACAATGTACTTTGTACAGTATTACATGCCAACCAGTATGCTTTAAGGATTTAATGATCACTGACATTGACAATGCACAAGATATTGTGTGTTCCAGCAAGCTAATGAAAGCTGCCAATCTGAGTGTGTGCATGTTTGTGTGTTTTGCAGGAAAAGGTTCGGATGAGATACAAACTGACATTCATGCTGGGAGAGCAGCCACATACAGAAGTGGGGGAGGTGAATGAGTTTCCGCCTGCTGACAGATGGGGGGCTCTATAGCCCTCCTTACCCCTTCAAGCTGGCCAAGAAGAGACTTTAACAATTGAGTTTGTCAGTCAGAGGTCAAAAGAAAGGGACAGTATTGGAAGGCTTTTAGGGAACATTGAAGAATATGAAATTAACTTTAATGGACCTTGAAGGAGTTTTTCTGCTTGAGATGGTCCACTGAAGTAGCCAAAGTCCTGTAGCATACATACAACTTAAACTTTACTACAATGCCAGAGGTGGTCAGTGTGGTGCAGTAACAAATGGTGTGAAGTGGTTGAATGTGGATGGCGGTTATGTGGGAAAATTATTGGTAATGTTAAATATTGCTATGTTATTGTTAGGATTTTACTATTATTCTACCTTTTTGCTGTTCATATTTACTCCTGTCCCTCAATCATGTCAGAACTGATTAGAGAATACTTGCACTTGAGGATGCCAGACAGTCTTAATATAGAGCAAAAACACATGTTAAATCAGATTGTGAAGCCAGGGTCATATATAAACATGTGACCAGCATTTCACATGATTTGCTGCTGACAATGTATGATGTTTTACGCTGAAAACATTGGACTGGAGCAGACAAGAGCCCCTCTGTTGCTAAATAAAGGGCACTCATAGATTGGCTCATTAAGAAACAGTTACTCTGTTGACTTCTTACAATATGCCTCAGAATTACTACTGAATACTTTCTCGTCTTCTGAGTTCTATACTAACTCATGTTATGCTTTAGTCTTTTGGTATTTATTGTCATGAATGTATTATTTATTTTGGTTTGGGGAGGAAGGTTTCAGATCTGTTAATGTCCTGTATGGTATTGCAATCGACAGCTGTATTCCTTCTGCATACTCTTGTTATGATGGACACTTTCAGTATTGCAGTAAGAAAGGCAGAAATCAGTAGTGGTCTGTCTAAGAGGCTTTAATGTTACCAAATATTAAGACAGATTTTATAATATGTTACATTATGTAGTAACAGGGTGGATTCTGATGAATTACATCTCGTTAAATGTCCAAGCTGTGCACTGGATAGCATTTTAATATAAAAATGTCATTCCTGCAAGATAAAACAGCAAAGTTAATGCCATGTATAGCTTTGCACTTGCTCCTGCAGTTATACCATGTTGTGGAAACCAAGCTAAAGGGGTAGGTCATTTTCCCTGGGTCAACTGTAAATGTTTAGCTTGTGTGGGAGTTTCCTATATCAAACCAGGAAAATGTTTCTTTGAGTAAGCCTTGGGAAAACTTCAATAATAAAAACTTTGTGGTTAATTCAAAGCATTAGGCTAACAATGTGTTAATCAAAAACTGTGAGTTCTTTATTTGTGTCCTTCTGGGGCTTAGTGCTATGTAGGAGATTCTCTACATATTTCTTATAAGATTATTTATTTGTCTTAGATTGTTAAATAAACTTGTCATTGCATATTTTTTGAAAAGCTATTTCTGTGCATGGAACAATAAAGAATGAGATGTGTCTATTTGTATTAAAATTTTCACATATGCTTGCCTCATTTTTCAGTGTCTAAAGACCAATATCAATGGTATGTTAACCACAACATTGTTGAGGTGCATTTTCATTTTATCATAAAAGTACCACAGTGTAACAATACTCTATTACAAGTCCTGCATTTAACAAGGTGAAGTATCAATTACTGTTGGGTAGGTAATAAGCTCATCATAGGGTTTGGTGTGTAAAATCTGAATCTGTAAAGTAACTAGTAACCATAGCTGTCACAAAAATGTAGTGGAGTGAATGGAAATACGCAGGCCCCTGAAAATACACTGTCAGATAGGGTATCAACTTGCAAATGCTACATTGTGCGTAGAGATTCCAAAGACACTGATTGGTCAGAAGCGGGCGATCCCGCTCTCCCTCCCCTGAGAATAGCATGTTTCTTTTGCTAGACAGAAAACATTACCACTCAGCAAACCTGTCAAAAGTCCGTAAGCTTGTGCGCGCACACGCACGAAAGTATTTTTGCCGCCGCGATTATGAAAATGGGTTTGCAAGCCTGTCTGAATGCACAAACTTGCAAAACGGAGTCTGCAGGCAGAAAGCAAAATGTACAAGTTTGCAAAAATAAGCTTACAAATACAAACTTTAGTGCACAAGTTTGCAAAACGAACCTTACAGATACAAACATAAATGTGCAAGGTCACAAAACTACGGTTACAGATACAAAACCCTGTTTTCAAGTACACCTTTTAGAATGATATAATATTCCATAGATCTGGCGCAGCTGTATGCACTGCAGCCGACGCAAAGTGGCGCGCCAGACAGCGCAGCCGCAGCAAAACAGGCGCAGACAGACACAGCAGCAGCCATGGCAGACGAAAAACCCAAGGTGAGGAGCGGATTTTGTATGGGGGTTTCTTTACAGTGTGTACCCCATCCGTGCGCAGTAAGTGTACAGATGACACCACGAAAAGCCGCATGTGAGACCAATTCACCAACAACCGCATAATTACAGAGAAGGCTAACGGCACAAACCAGAGCGACCGCGTTAGCAAGCAAGCTAGCGGGTGAAGTTAGCATAATAGGCTAATGTGCCCGAGACCCGGGCGGTATGAAAAAAAAATACACATTTCTGCTCTTTTTACATACATTTAATCAACACATCTTAAATGCCGCAATCAATATTCGCGATGCACACGTAACATGTAGCGATATAGGTATTGCATGTCCAGGTAATGTTAGCAAGAATCGAAGAAAACTGAGTAAGGTTTAGAGCAGCATTGTAGAAAAGCTACGGCCCAAATTGATTGTTTTGAGCAAAAACCGTTAACTGTTAATAGGTCTCATATGGCAGTGTTTAATTATGCTCATTACCTGCACACCCATGTGTCTCGAGATAAGGGAGATTGTGCACGTTGTAATTTCCACCCTGACTAGGCCGTTGGGCATTATTATAAATTGTAGGCCATTGTCAATTGGCTTGCTTAATGCTAATGCTAATGCTAGTGTTGAAGTTGTAACGTTAGCCTTTTTCTGTGCTCGGTAACCACACCAGTCCTCCCATCTGATCTCGGCGGATGCAGACGTCAGATAAATGTAACGGTGGTAAAAACTCAATTCCCACACGTGATGTGAAGAGCTTGTTCTTAATTTTGTCCTAAATCATTGAGGTGTACATACTGTACATCAATCTTAAAATGTGCCTGACGGAGAGGGTTTTGTGGCTGGGGGCACATGCTGGAGGTCACATTTTTACTAAGGTACTTGTGCTTCCTCACATCACTTTTTGAAAGCAACTAAACTTTTCTTTTGTTTTTCTTTCTTTCTTTCTTTCAGGAGGGAGTGAAGACGGAGAACAATGAGCACATCAACCTGAAGGTAGCAGGGCAGGATGGCTCAGTGGTGCAATTCAAGATCAAAAGGCACACTCCTCTCAGCAAACTGATGAAAGCTTACTGTGAACGGCAGGTGAGACTGCCACATAGTTACTACTCCTCCTCAAAAGAAGTCAGCTGAGGGATCCAGGGTATTCTAGCCAAATGAGGAATAGACCATAATTGCCTATATATTGTTGCGCATGTAATATTATTGCTCATCTCTCATTTCAATAGATCGTACTGCCATGAAATACTGAGATGAGGTTATTGAAGCACACATCTCTATTGTCTAAATTCATGGAATTGAACCAGTAATTATAATCTCTTGTTTTATGATGTTTTAATGAGCCACTTTTTAGTTTTCTTTTTTCATTCTATTGGTATTTGCCAGTTCTGTTATTATTTACATTGCACTCTGGGACCTTAGTAAACCAAACTCTTTAACGACGTTGGTAGTTAGAAGAATGACAATGGGGCTCTCTAAAAACATGTCACTATCACCTTACCTTACTCTGTGTAGTGTGGATGCTTTTTAATTTATTTTTTTTGGTTGGGTGTTTTATGCCTTTTTAGTGGTTAGCCGACAGTAGAGAGGTAACAGGAAATGAGGTGAGAGAGACGGGATGCAAACTTGGGATGTTACGGTTCGTGGTCGCCACCTTAACGCCTAGGTCACCAGGGTGCCCCATAATGTTGATTTTCAATATTTTGAACCTAATATTTCTCTGTCTGTCCCCACAGGGGCTGACAATGAGGCAAATACGATTTCGATTTGACGGTCAGCCCATCAATGAAACAGACACACCCTCGCAGGTAAGGCTACATCCTGTTGTTCAGCCCACATATGAGCACTGCAGAATCACCTTTCATTCTCACAAATGAGAGAATGAATACTCATCTCACAGAATTGCCACCTTAGACATTGTGCAAGACTTGGATTTTACACTTTGTTGTCAGTTTTTATGTTATAGGCTATATCTTTATATCTCAAGTATTTCAACAAAGTGTTAGGTGAGAGCAGGATTTTCAACAGGAAGTTCTTGCAAAATACATTTTAATTGAAGAAATGTTAGTGCATTGCAGTGGGAAACCATGTTTACAGGTTTAAGAAATGTACTACACTATGATTTACCTTGCATTCACTATGGAAGTTGTTAATATGACTTGATTTGATACATGTTAGTCTAAATCATCTGAATTACATTTAAAATCTGTGCCATTAGACAGCTGTGAAAGAGTTCCTCGATATAAACAGAGCCTACTCTGAACACCTGCCGTGAAGCTGCTCTTTAACTTTATACCTGAGCCTGTTCCGAGGGTGGACGCGCTTTCATGTCAGCTTTGGCCAATATTTGTAATGTATTACAGCGCTTGTATTATATAAAGATAAAGCACAGACTTTACAAACAGCCCTGAGCAGCTGGGAACAGATCAGTCCATGCAACAGCTGTGCTGCCTCTTTATGTCCATAGAACACATACACAAAGGAAACTCTGAGCTTTGTTTCCTCTTTTTCTTCACATCACATCTGTAACCATCCTTTTATTATGCTTTGTAAGAGATGTAATACAATACATTTTGCCCCTGCAAATGTTTAAACTTCCCCATGAAAAGTAAAAGAAAAATCCCTAAATCTGTTTTTAGATAACTGTTGAACCAACTTTTGGTGACATTAGCTGACCTCACTGGCAGTGTGAATACTTCCTCAATGGTTTTACAGTAAAGACTTGCCACTGCCTTCACATGAAAATGCAGTTATTGTGAAGCACATGCAGGATATGTTGAGTTAGTAGGAAATGGAGTGGGGAAAGAATGAATCATTCACTTTGAGTGAAGTAGTAGTAAATAAGGCATTATTATGTACATGGGATTTCTGTGGAGATGAAAATTCACACCTTAATGAGTTGAGTAGAAGTGCTAGAATAATGCTGCTCATGTCTTTTGGCTTTTACACAGCTACTCTACTAACAGACTCTCAACTGACATTTGAACTTTTTCTTACAGTTAGAAATGGAGGACGAAGATACGATTGATGTGTTCCAACAGCAAACCGGTGGCTCTTCTCTTTAAAGACTGTTTCCTATGAACATCCCTACCTCCCCTTTTCATCCCTGAACATGCCTAGTCTTCAAATGCTCATGACCAGTGTTGATACCATCCAGTGGAATACTTTTACAAAATGCTCAAAGGCAGCAGCACAGTTAGTGTAGATAGGGTCAATCACACAAGTCATTCATATGTTAACATGTCTGAACTGCGCAGTGTAGACAACTTGTAAGCTGCAGTGAGTCTAATGAGCTGAAGAAATGAAAAGCTTGTCATGATTTATTTTTTATTTTTGTTTAATTATTTTTCCTGAAACATTTGGATAAAACTCCTTGGTCCTCTTTTTTGGTTTTTATACATATGTCATCGAAGTGTCGATTCAGATGGAATTTTGTTTTTGTTGTCAAGTAAGCCTGCGTTTTAAATTCACATCTGTTGTTATGAAAATGTATTATTGGAATAAACTGAGTCTTTTTTTTAACATAATGTCCCTGTTTGTTTTATGGAATACTTTAGCAGTCTAAACCAGCAGATATCATCTGAACTATTAAGTAAAATGCTAATTAAAACTGAGTATTTGGTTTCTTAGCTTACAACAGTAAACTGAAGGTACTTTTCAGAGTGAATCTAATATGGTATTCATTTAATTGTAATTGGTAATGTATTGCTTTAAATATCTACAAAGGTTAGAATGCCTTGCACTTAAATAATAGAGCACAAACTATCAGAATCAAATGTATTGCCAAAGAAGTTCTCACAAGGAATTTGCCATGGTATTTTGGTACATAACAATAAACAGTAAGAAAAAATAAAATAAAAAGCAAGTACTGCAAAAGTCAAGAAATGAATAGAAAAATGTAAGATTGAAGAATTATTTAAAAAAAAGATACAATATGTCTGTTTTTAAAATGAAAGCTGTACAGTTTGTGCAGGAATGTGCAAAATACTGACCATGGAATTTGCAAAAGCTCACAATATGAAGTCTAAAGAATATGGGCAAAATACAGATAATCCTATTTGTGTGGGAAAACGTTAGTATTGTTTTTTTCTTTTACCCTGATGGGGTAGTAGTAAGTCACCACTTGTTATTCTTCCTTTGACCACAGACAGGCCTTTCACAGCCTCTGTGCCTGTTCAGAATCGCTGTCCTGCTGTGACAAAAAAAACAATTGAGCCAGACAGGAAGGCATCCCTGCAGAAAAGAATGTAGCTCTCTTTAGTCAATGTGTCGTTAATGTTTGCAAGTCACCATCCCCAGAATTGGCATAACGTATCCACATCTAAATATTTCCACCATCATTTTTGCAGTCTTCATGCGCTGATGCATTAATCTCTCCTATAGCTGTCTCCTGACCTAACTTAAAATTTTAAGTCTGCATTACTTGCTTCGAGTCTACAAAGGTGACAATAACATTTCATCAAAGTGAGGGGCCTACTCTTCTATGAGACTGTAGTTTACCAATTGTCTTTTGATTTTAGCTTTAGTATTTTATGTTTTCTTTGTATCTTGGATGCAGGTGCTGTCGTGTCTTAAATTTGGCAGCTTTACAGTATATATTGGTCTTCTAACAGCATGATGAAATTGTCTCTCTGTCCTCACTTTGGATGAAAATGGTTCCTGTAGGATCTTTCAGTTAAACTGCAGTTTGGCCTCTGATAGCTACCAGCAGGCACGAGATGAATTTGGTCGCAAACTTTACTGTAGGGTTTTATATTTCACAAGTAGAATCAGTATTTTGAGTAAGATTAAAATAAACAATAACTGTTTTTATACATACTGAAAACTGATGGTGGACTTCTGGGTCACCATCACATATAGAACGTGCATGTCATGTAAATAAAATATCCAATCGCAGGCTTGATTAATGTGCCAGGATCCAATCATAGAAGGAACTGTTCACTTGTGGGGGCGGGATTTAGGCTGTAGAAACGCCCTCTCCACAATGGTTTCTGTCTCACCCGTACCTCAAACCAGGGATGGACTCTTCATAGGAGAGCCACCCAGAAATAAGCAGAGAAAGGCCGGAAATACGGCGTTTTTACCTCCAAATTACACTCCAAATGTGTCATGAAGTACGGGGTCATGAAGAACAAACCCTTGACCGTAAATTATGTATTCATTAAATATACAATTAAAATACAATTTGATTTAACTTTGATATGATCTTAAAAATCGCCGCAACCTTTATTTGCCAGGTTAACATATTTTATTTTGAAATCTTGACCGGAAGTGCGGTATCGCTTTCTGGTTAGTTTGACGCTGATCCACTCAGACTGGAGGCAGGTTGATTATTGGGAACCACCGGCTAGGATAGACAATGATGAGGCGGTGAAGTACTGCTAATGAAAGTGTAATTCGCGTGTATCCTGTTAGATTTATAAATATTGTAAGCTTTCTTGTGCAAAAAATGACGACGACCACGACATATCAAGGGATGGAGCCCGGTTCTAAAAGCAGTTCCAGGTAAAAAGGCGTCGTTCAGACCGTTCCATAACCCGTTAGCCACCATGAAGCCAACAAATCCAGCATCCTCTGCCGTTACCATAAACGCTACATTGGTTAACGTAAAATTTGAGACATTTTTGCTCTGACCCCTGTCCCTAATTGTTACTTAACCGCTTCGAAATGGTTGCAACAAAGCATGGGCTGACGGTGTTAAGATAAAGCTCTGTAACGTTACCACACCTTCCCGTTTTGTCTGTTGGGATGGACCATTCCCATTTTTAACGTTAGCTAGCAAATAGATAGCACACATGTACACTCCCTTTTGTAGAGATGCTGCTTAGCTAGCAAGTACAGACTAGGCGGCTCGGCACCAAACGATAGTGTTAAATGTAGGCCTTTTACAGTGGCGTGCGTTTATATTTTTTCATTACTTTTTCGTGTTTATTGTCTTATGGAAATATTTACCAGATCTGCCATTCCAGTTGGGTGGGGCCCCCGTGGATTTCAGATCAGTTATCATGATCAGTGAGCTACAATAAGACATCCTCTAGTCTGCCCTGCATATGGCCTCATTGAGGCGATGGCCATGTTACAGCTGGCTACACCTGCCAATATCACCGAGCTGCATGTATGTATTTCATCATGGAGATGGCGTGAAAGGAATCCACATCTGCTGATATTCCAGTGACAATAAAACCAGAATAATGAATATTTAAAATTCACAATGCTTTAATGAACGATTGAGTTTTCAGTAAGTTATGTGGTAATTGTTGTAAATTGCACTATAGCATGACAATAACAATGTAGGAAATGCAAATACAGTAGACCAATGTATTTACCACAGTGTGAGAGCACTATAGTCTACCCTTGTTGATATAATGGGTTTGACAAACTATCAGACACCTGTAATAATAACTGTATATCTGATGTGACCTTTTTATCTCGCCTGGCTGGTCTTTCCTTGCCACTTGAATCTAGCTGCCTAGACAGTGCGAAGATACTCTAATTTGATGAGTTGAAATTGATTGTTGACCTTTATTGACGCAAGTGTGAATTAATAATAATTTCTTCTTGATTCTTTTCTATACACCCCTAGTCTGAACCACAGCATTTATGTAAATTATTATTTTTTTAATAAATAATTCTAGAATGGAGAGAAGACACTCCACAAAAATCAGCCAGTACAATCTAGCTTTCAGTAACAGAATTGACCATCTCTCTCTTTCCCAGGGTTTTGCGCCCTCCTGGTGGAGGCTCCAACATTTCACTTGGTGCAGATGAGGAGAAGCCTCCCGTCCGGAAAAACAAGATGGCCTCCAGTGTTTTCGCTGAGCCAGAGGACCCCTATGCTAATCGAAGGAACAACCCGCCAGGTACAATCTAGCTCATCTACAAACATTTGTTGCTGTAGTGTAAAAGCTTATAACTTAATTTCTCATATCCATCTTATTTTGACAACTTACCACAACATTTATTGTCTGGTGTGATTTAAAACCAGAACCAGTTTTCACTGCAGGTTTTTCTCTTGCTGCTTGACCAAACTGATCCCTTGCTTCCCCAGGCTACTCAAAACTTCAGACAGCAGAATTCTTAAGAATAACGTTTGCTGTCTCCAGTGGGGCTACGTGACGTAACATAATAGGTTTAGATGCCCAAATGATGAACTGATTTCTCTTTCAGGCTGACGTTCAATATTCAATCACTGGTGTTTTTCTACTAATCAGTATCTTCTCAAGCCTACAGAGATCTGAAATATTCACGTGGAATTGAACTTGAGTCCTTGTTAGATCACAGGGTTTATTATAGAATTTAAAGAGCATATTTCAAAGAGGTATAATAAGAGGCTGTGAAACCAAATACACAGTTTTATTTCCTTATACTATAGCTGGTTGTTCCTGCCCAGGGCTGGGTTTTCCAGTCTCTGTCTGAATGTGGAATGATACACAGCAAAATGTTACTAAAAGAGGAAATGAAACATAATAGGAAGTAGGAAGTGATGCTAGGTATGCATTTTGATCTAGTGCAGTCCAATTTTCTAGAACCACTTTTATAGCTTTTCCCTGCAGATGAGGGAGTCTGGCATACATGACTGATAGCAAAAAGCCACAATCTAAGTAGCTTTCATTGTACTGCATTGTATTGGGAAACTCTGGTCTGGTTTCCGGTGACAAAGGGCTTTTGCCATTTTGCCATGTTTAAATTTGCAATATGAAAAATTGTATATACATTTAGTATATTTTTTATATGCAGTGAAACATGAAACATGTGTACAGCTGGTCGTCCACTGATCATAGGGTTGGCGGTTCAATCCCCACCTCCTCCTGTCCACATGTCAAAGTGTCCATGGGCAAGACACTGAAACCCCAGATTACTCCCGATGCTTGGCCAGCACCCTGTCTGGCAACTTGCTGCCATCAGTGTGTGTATGTGTGTGTGAATGAGTGGCAAAACCCTTGTAAAGCGCTTTGGATAAAAGTGCTATATAAATGTAGCTATTTACCATTCAAACAAAAAGTGGACACATTTCATGGCAACCTTGGCCAGTCATTATAACACCCCTTCTAGTAAATGGTAAAATACCTTTAGTTAACGTTACTCATTAGGTATGGGATAATAATGTGAATATTAGTTTGTTTTTTTGGCTTTTAGGGTCCAAACTATCTTTGTTTAACACTGTCATTGATATAATACCAGACAGGCCAGCTGTAACTTTTGACACCACTACCTCCAGTGATGGCCCTGGAAGGTCTCCAGGCTATAACATGAATTTAACAAGTATGTAAGAGTTAATTGACATTACTAACTCATCATTTGCCACAAAAGTAGCCGGCAACTTATAAACACTGGCTTGCTACTGTGAACCTACAGGATTCAGGCTCTGTAGTGACCACTTTTTGACTTGTCTGATTAGCGAGGATCAGGACCAACAAGCTAAAACCAGCTAAAGCCACCATTAACATCACCACACCACTGAAATCACCACAGTACAATGCTGAAATGTGTCTTTTAATATTTATCCAATGGTTGGGGAAAAATGAATGAGCTGTTCTTTCAGTGTACTCACTACAGTACAGTACAGTGTTATGGAAGTTCGTACTAATGTGAAGGAGGACAAAACAAATGTACTCAAGAAAGGGAAACCGCAGTGTTAACACCTGTTAAAAGTTTTGTCATTTGGGGAAATGTCCAAAAGTCCACTGAACTGTGAAAACTCCATAGCAGGTGTCAAGTTGGAAGTGTTTTGGCAGCTTTAACTACATCTGGTTGTCCCAGAATCTCGTCAAAGGAAGGGTGGACTGTAACATATAAGTCCCAGTAGCTTTTCTGTCACTGGTGTGACCAAAGTTCGATGATGTTGTGACGGCATAGGCCTGGATGCCATATCACCAAGGCAGTGGTTTATCAACCGAAAGCCTACATCGAGCAGTATTGAGTTGCCATCCAAATGGGAAAGTAGCCAGTTGAGGGATGTTTGCAGTGGCAAGACAAAATCTTTCCAGTGTAATTTTTATCTATGTAATCATACCCTTTAACAAATGTTTATGAATGCAGGCTAACTGAAATAACAATAATGAACATTTTTATTAAAGGCCCAATTCTGAATTCAATGAAAAAAGAGCAGCCTTACTTCAAAAAGGAAGCTGTTAAAAGTAGTTCGCTAATTAGATTAATTTCCTAACATAAATAATATTCTATTATGAATGTTTCTTGAGACTGTGCAGTGTATTTAACAGCCTAAATAAATTGGCTAAAACAAAAAGCAAATAGTTCTTCTTTCTAAAAAAAAAAATCTTGTGTTGGTCTTCCCAGTAACAAACACAATAACACCTACAGAGGATATTTAAAGAAATTCTATGTGGTCGCAGGCTGAATGCATATTGAAGTATTCACACATTGTCCTTCTGACATTTCCTTATTCCTCCTTTTACTTCTCACATTCAGTGAGTCAATTATAGAAATGAGCCTTTAGTCCGAACAGTATTTTGAACCTTGATTTAATGGAGTCAGAATGGCTGTCTTCTTTGAATAGGATCAACCTTTTTTATTTTTCAACAGTCAGTTTCCTTATAGTCACAGAGTGCTTTTCTCACTGTTTTGACCTCACTTTAACTGCCACAGCTCAGCTGTCAAGGAGAGACACAGTGATTGACTATGCTGCGCTCCATCATGCATATACACAGACAATTGGACTGGCATGGCAGCCCTGGAGAGGTTTGGTCCAACTTTAAAATGACAGCATAATTAGGGATTCATTCATCTAGATATTGTATATTTCATATGCAGAATTCTAAACTAAACATCATGTTCAGTTAATAACCTTGTTAGATTTTTCTCCTTCTCTGCCAAAATGTGACTATACCGCAGCAAGTATCAGTTCTCTCGCCGACACATGGGGAACCTTCTGTACATGATATCAGAAGTCCATCATGCCTGGACTGTCTGAAATAAGAGCATCTTGATGGCTGTTGGCAACAAACGTTTTTTACAGTGTCAACATCAAAGAAACTTCTCAAATGTCTCCTGCAGCATAATCCTTATCTCTGCTGCTCACACAAATGTGGCTTGCAGCTACTCTTCAAACTATACCAACTACAGCTGGATGCTAAATGTAGTGAAATAAAATGTACAGTATTTTCCTGTAAAAAAATAAATTAAAAAAATTTACTGTATAATTCCAAAATCTCAAAATGGAAGTACTAATGTAAAACATCAGTACTCAAAAAATTATTTTGAGAACGTACGCACCAGAGAGTCTTATTGGCAAGCGCGTATATGGTGTCCCTGATAGATCAACGTATTGCAACTTAAGAAAACGTGCAAATAGATAAAGCCAAGCAAAAAAAAAAAAATCTTCACCAATTTGACAACACAAACGCAGCATGAAAAGAGAAAACGACCAAATACAGAAATGCACTGAAAATCAAACCAGCCTGGAGTACTAAGGGAAAATGCTTACACAGCAGGATGTGACTGCATATTAATATTAGAAATTAACATCAGTGTGAACAGACTTATTGTAATAAAGACATTTAGTATGAAAGTGAAACTTCCAAAATGTAGAATTGGCTTCCTTACACAGAAAGGTCAAGCATAATGTGGGTCCTGAGGTCAGGCCATTGTGTCAGTGGACTGTTGTTCCTCTCCCGGGACCTTCATTTCCCCTTGTTGCTTTCCAATTCCTATGTTTTCACTGAGACACAAGAGCCCCAGTTATGTTTAAATAATATCTGGGAAATTCCACTCTCCCTGTGAAAACTGAGTGCTCATCATGTTTACTCTGAGTATGTTTATTGTAGCCAGTTACAACATCTGATGACCAAAAATATAATCATTTTCATGGAGCTCAAGCTTAAATGTAAATGTTGCATATTTTCTATTTGCTGGCAATTATGTACTTGTAATAAACCATTTTGTGTATTATATTTGTACCTAATTTAGATCAACTTATAGATTTGTCACAGCTGCACAGTGCACTGTTAGCAATGTGGTTTGTATATTGTTCCTTGGTGTTTTGTGAAGAAAGAAGCATAGAGGATTTTTTTGGCAGGAAGGTTAAGACAGGATATGCAGCCTATTAGAAAATGGGATATTTCTCCATTGTCAGTTTTCCAAAACTCCAAGGTCCCTTTCCTTCAGAGCAGGTTTCAGTCTATAATCCTTAGATACTGTTGTTAAGTGATGTATATTTGAGATGCTGTTTTTTTTACTCTCTGATGACACCTGACTGTCAGTCTCTATGGCAAGCTACTCTGTGAACCTAATCAGCTTACTGGGAGATTTATGTCAACACATGCTAATGCTCAACTAATGCTTCACCTCACCACCTGCCAATACTGAATGAGTTGGTGTCTCCTTTTCTTTATGATCCAGTTAACTCAGCTTACAGAGGGTTAAATCAGGAGAGGGAGATCCCAGTTGGACTTTTTATTGTACCCTGTGGACTACCTTATCTAGAATTGCCATTTATCTGCAATGTCATTGCTTCATTTGAACAGCATTCTTTGCCAACACATTTCAGATCATACACTGCCCAAAACAGTTGCACTTAATTTTTCTATTTTTATTTTTACAAAAGTGAAATATAATAATATAATTTTAATTTAAAGATCTAAAGTACTCCTGTTTATTACAACCCATAGGTTTGTATAGCTATAATCCCTGTCATTAATAATAATATTGTACTCACCAAGGTAATTGCTGAGATCTGAGAATGCAGCGATATCACAAAAAATAAATAATAAAAATAATGAAATGGGCCAAGAAATGGGAACGGCCAGTCAATTAAACATACATTCCCAGGTTAGCCAAACTTATTTTGTAAGAGAAAATGCAATGTTGTAATGATCTGACGTACTGTATGTCACCATGACATTTATCTCTAATATATGAAAATATGAAAATTGATCGGATATTGTCTTTGCACCTACTGTGTAGTCTGAGCCATTATGTCTCCTTTTTCCTCCAGGTGGGAAGCCCACAGGTGTGCTGTGTGGTGAGCCGTCAGCCCCCCTGAGGAGAGGAGGGAACCCCACCACCAACCACTCTGCAGACGCCCCTGCCACAGTAAGATCATGCCTCAGATCATGAGGTCCCATGTGGTGGGACAAAATGAATTGAAACCTGAGAGTAGACAAACATATAGGGAAGTAACTGAAGTCCAAGTTATGTTTTTTTTCTCTTCATCTTCCCTTAATGTCTCAGAAAGGTAGCTTGTGTATCAATTAGTCATTCAGTCATGCATGTTTTTCCATCAAGTACAGAATTTCCAGTTTCATAATCTGTGAAGGCTAATGAAATACTTAACACTTTTTTTGTGCTTGATTTTTTTTTAGGATGGAGAAAATTCTGTACGCGATAATGGTAAGCACCTGTTTTTGCTGGTCACTCACTTTTACAGTACTTGGATAGCCTGTTGTATCTCCCTGTAGCCTACCTGTTAGCATATTTCTGCACTCTTTTAACATAATGGGTACAACACCTGCACTTAAAAGAAAAGAAAGGAGGAAAGACAATAAAAGGATTAGATGAGGAGAATCCAGTATACATACACACGCCTATACATACATACATGCATACATACATACACACACACACACACACACACACACACACAAACACACATACCCACGTCCTTCACTTTAAAAATATGTCTGAAAATTCTCACTATACCTTCTATAATGCACACCCAATGTTGAAGGTTTAGGTTATTTTGAATGGTGTTAGTTAATACTAACCGATTTCCAGTTAAACCAAAATCAAGATTAATGTGTTAATAAGTTTTGGTGAATAAAAAACACACTCATTAGTCTCCATTGTCTTAAAATGAATGTATTTACAATACTGGTACCAGGAAACAGACCCCACACAACAGTGGTAGCATGGAGTTTACTTAAAGAAACAATCTTTCCAACTTAAGTTATACCCAATAAACTAGGTCACAGGCGGAGGTGTGTGGTCTCTTCTTAGTAATCTAGTCTGAACAACACAACACCGGTCTCCGGCCTGCATGAAGAAACTGACACACAACATCGTATAACCTTTCTGATTAGACAGGTTAGGACATATTCTCTTGCTGACAAAGTAAGGGAAAGGACAGGGTCAGTTGACCATGACACTGCAGAAACGCATACATTTTACCTAAAAGTAATCTTTTCTCCCACATGCTCTTTCTTGTCTAAGAAAGTAATATTATTTACCACTCAAAATTCTTAGTAATTTTGAAAACAGCGGGTCCTTGATTTCAGATAGAAGTAGACAAAAGCAACTGACAGCTGCTGGCAGATTTGATCAGCTGTAGCTAATTAAGCTAAGGTTAGATCCATGAGTTGGTTGAAAACAATTTCTCCAGCTGACATTTTAATGTTTCCAGCTGACTCCTTTTTAAAAAGGAGAATCTTGTTAATGGGTCTTAAATATGCGTTTGATGGCTACATACTATTGTGCGGGAAGACTGAGGGTAAAACTGCATGTCCCAGGCAAAAACACAGCATCCTCACCAGTTGATAATCCATGTAGAAGACATGAGCATTGTTCTTGTATTGCAGTGTAGCTAGTATGATAAGGGAAAATGTAAGATCAGACTGTTATTTCATTCATAACCCTGATTGGCTGCTTAACTTAAATACTTTGTATTTTCAAATAGTCTGGTTCACATTGCAAGAGAAAAGGCTTTTAGGATGTGGACTATCTGAGGTCATTGGAAAATTAATGCTACCTCGGGTACTTTAATATCAACTACTTTTTGGCAGCAGTGATACCAATGTGGCTGAAACATGCAGAGAAACAGATAAATCTAAATATGTGACCATTGAATAAGAAGAAAGCAGGAGAAAAAGAAACATTTTTGTTTATAGATGATATGACTGAGCCTGCTGAAAGCCGTAGTTGAACCTGGCAAACGTCCGAGGGGTGAGATGTCTTCTCGTGACAAAATTATAGTGAATGTTCCCTTGTTAATGTTTCCAAATGTAATTCATAATCAAGTGTCCCTCTGCCTGTGTTCAGAAAACAGCGCTCCTGAGCCTGGGCCACAGGAGGAGGCCCCTCCAGCTGATGATTCTGCTGCAGGACTACCGTCCGGCCGCAGGAATCCCCCTGGGGGCAAGTCCAGCCTCATCCTGGGTTGAATCCCAGCCAACTTTCCCTTCCTTACGTCCACTCATCTCTGAACTCATCATCATTTTTTTTCTTCTAACAAGGAACCCCAGCCCATTTGTCTGTACCACAGGAATCCTATCTGATGTCCAGTTGACACCAGTCTCCTCCACATCCCCAAGTGCATTGTTTTGATACCTCTTTTTTGAAAACTGTTTTGTACTGTTTTTATTGTTTATTTGTTTTGACAGAAGCACTTTATGTATTTCTAATTGCATGGTTCAAAGTCTGCCTTTGTCCCTGTAATGCATTAGACCTGCCAGGAAGGGTACAAGGATCACATTTCTCATATCAACCAATGGTAAATCTCCCCTAAGTCTGTTGTGACAGCACAAGCTGTAGGTGATTATACACAAGCAGTTTCTAGTACACAAGCAACAAAAAAAGCTGTCACTTTTGCACTGTGTTCAGTTTTGACCCATCTTGCATGCACGTCTGGTCTGTAACGTATGAATGTGAGAAGAAACATAACTGTGAACATTTTTTTTTATTTAACCTGTTTGTTAGTTTTTTGTGGAATAATTGTATTGTTGCATGAAGTTGGAATCTTTATACTGATTATATTATTATTATCCAGATAGGAGCCACATAAATTACTGTCATTGTGATCTGAAGGATTGCAAACATTTGTCTTCAAATGAGTACTGTAGGTCCCATGTCATGTAACAGAATTGGAATAAGCCTTTTTTATATTGTAGTCACTAACCTTAGATTATTGTAACCCCAGTGCCGGTTTTGAGTGCCCCGTGTTTTTATAAGTCAAATTTAGTCTAAAATAAAGTGTGCCTGTTTGTGTGTTAGGCTACAACATCAAACAAGGTTGGGTTTCCCCAATTGCATCCTACCAGTATCACCAAGACCTGTTTTTTTTCTCCATTGCGAGTCAATGGAATGTTGTTGGTCCAGACACTTGTGTTTCTGGTAAACCCATCCTAGATTTGACAAGTGACCTTATGACTGCTCTGCCTTTTTTCTATGTTTTATCCCCTTATCCATCTGTTAATGATCATGCTCACTGGAAATATAGAAACTTCTTTTTGTACATTTCATGTTACATTATTTAAACCAAAATTCCAACTCCCTCCTGCTTCTGTCTTGTTGAGTCACATGTGTGGCTGTTGTGTCAGCCAGCTGTCATGCAACAAAAACCTACATTTCAGGTATGAGGAAATGTAACTCCTGTGGTGTCTATTTTTAACATGCGTTATGATGCAAGACATGTCTGTCTGCATCCTATACCAATTCCTGTTGCTGGATGTAAGTCACTGCAGAAATTGTCAAGAAATGGCACAAGTGGAAATGAACATTAAACATCAATTTTGACCATGGGTTGTGTTTGCTGTGTGTGTTATCTGACTTTAAATGATTATACTGTAGCACTTACAATCAAAAAAGCCTACACGAACGGTAAGATTTGACTGAGTCAGACAGCCTCAGAGAAACGTTTGAATACTTTTTTCTACACAAGGACTGGATTTTGTCCCCCATCGCTTATATTGAAAGTGGATTAGATAAGTCTATTTTAATGTCCAGTATGAACAGAAGATGATTACAGCAAGCAAAGTGTTTTCCAAATACATTTGTCATTCATTTGTTTCTGAACTATTGCAGTGCGTTTTTTTCTGTCTCGATTCATAAGTGTTTGGCTTCTTCTGCCTAAGACGCTGAGGTCAGCACCACAACTGGAGCTAATAGGTCCCAGCGCTTGTGTTGGCCTACAGCCAAACAAGTCTAGTCATAATGAAAGTGAAAGTGAGCAACACGGTTTAACTACTCTGATGTCCACAGCACATCAGTTTGAACCAGTCCTTCACCAAGAGACGTCGTGGTATACTTGTAGAGGAGCGTGTGCGGTAAGTTGGACAGGAAATTTAGTGTGTGGCACCTCATAAAGGTAACCTTGCTGCATACGGTGCGAACGCTACGTGCTGAGGTAGCCGACGTGTAACAGCCTTGGTTACATACTGTAGGCACGTTAATCTACACATGTTCTTAATTGAATTACTGTCGATATGTCCGTTTGTATTTTAAGGTTTTATTTTTATATTTCTGAAGAAGTAGGTTGTGTGTGTGTGTGTGTGTGTGATTTTCGGCGAGGTCTTGCGTGTAGTCACTCTACCCGGATATGGCTGGACTCTGGTCTACAGAGCAGCTTTCTGTAGCCTAATTTGTGTGCTCAGCCATGCTCCAAGTACATATTTACATATATAGGCTACTCAACTTTGCCTCTAATTCGCTTTGACACTTAGCCTACGACGTTTTGACAGTGCTTCCTCTTTTAGAACATTGTTAGATAAACAAAACCGAAACAAAATCGTCGGATTGAGATGTTAAATATTATATATATATATATATACACAAACCACAGCCTTGTCTGTACCGTAGGCATAAACGTGATCATACGACCAGTTGTAATTTGTCAAATTGCTGACTGCATTGTTTATCTTTGTTGGTAGATCTGAGCATGCGTGTTTCATGTATGTTTAAACTGAGGACAGACTTTCATGACCCGAACAATAAAAAAGAGGAAGAACGTTTCTCAATGAAGAGGGAAACATGCGTTATCATCAACCAGTTGCTTGTATTACGATTTCCTCAAAGTTTGAATAGGTCACATTCAAATCACCATGCAAATGAAAGTGAATACATCTTGAGGCAGTTTGGGCTGCAGGAAGTCTGTTTGTCCTGAAACCAGAGCTAATGCTGACATTTGTTATCTTGCAAAGAGATTACTTCTTGTGCCACAGACTAGCCTACTAGATTCAGCATAAATCATTGCAGTGTGTTTGAAAACCCTCGTTTTCATAACTAATCATGTTGTTGAAGTTAACTCAAAGTTTAGTTAGTGTGGAAAGCTTGCAGACACACCATGATGAAAGAAAAGTAGGCTACATCAGACATAATTGCTGTTGCTGTATTTTAGACTGAGGGAAACATAAATAAATACAGCATATTTTCAGCCCCTGATTCATGGCATAGTCGGCCCCATAATTGTGCCTAAGCACCAAATTAAAAAGGCCCAGTAAAACTTTGGTGGTTAATCTGGGTTTACCTCCTACTGTAACTGCTATATTTTTGACATAGAAGGCAGCATAATAAAAGAGTGAATACAGTGCACAAGTACTGGCAGCAAAGTGCAAATTTGGCATGTGTTAATGTGTAAAACACCACTTCTGTCCTTCCCTGTTTATCTTCATGTCAGTTGGAAGGAAGGACCAACTAGCTACAGGGGCTTTATATTGACAACCTCACTGGAGTTGAAATAAGTGATGCAAGTGGTGCATATGCTCCTGAGTGATGATGAGAGTGTGATCTGTCTGTGTGGTTAAAGAGTTTTGACAGAGGCAAAGCTGCACAATGGTATACTGTTGTATGTATAATAAAGTGAGGACTGACTCGTTTACTGACATATAAACAGCTGTTTAAAGGTCTTTTCTGGCTCAAAGTTTAGCAGTAGGGAGGGGGTTGCTTTCTTGTATACAGAATCTGAATGGTTGGAATAAGACAAGAGGCGCTTTATTTTGGTGCCAAGGTTTCTGAAGGCCCCCACTCTTTCCACCACTCCCCCTTTCAGATTCAGGGGTCCAAAAAGTGGCTGGAGATATCAAATAGTGCCCACCAATATGTCAGCTGGTCCGATATGTCGACTGATATTAGCTTATCACAGATAAATTGGTCATATTTTGGCTGACAAGAAATTCAATAAGCCAAATGTATTTTTGAGTAAAAACAGTGACGGTATTACATATTGACAGGTTCATTTTTTAAACTGTTTTGGTCCCAATTCTTTAAAAAATAAAATCAAGGGATTTTAATTTTATTTATTTTATTTTATTGGAGGTGTCCTGGTATGTCATACCCCTGCCTCTCTATTAATAATAATCAGAATAACTTAAAAGTTTATTTTACTTGTCAAAAGTTTATTTTACTTGTCAAAAAAAAAGAAAGAACATCAGTCATATAGTTAGTGGATTTTTAAACTGTCAAATGCCAGTAGTGCTGGGGCTATAGTATCAATTAATGGAGTTAAAACCACAACCATCAGGTGCTGTGGCTTGTCCCTGCATGACGGCATGTATCCATAACTCCAGGGTTGGATGGACCTGTAGCCTCAGTTTGGCAGTTAAGCAGGATGTGCTGTATATATTCGGTGTGTTGTGTGTTAGATCTTGATGTGGTAGTGTGTGGAGTGCAGATGTTTTGGCCACCGTGTCCAATAGATTCCGACAGGCATCCGCCACCACACAGCTGCAGTGGCTTAATTATTGTATTGGGGCAGCACTTGCACACAAGAGATACTTGTATTGTGATCGACCTTTTGTCCAGATTGTCCAGACTGTAGCTTGTATTTTGAACTTCATATTTGTCCAGTTTAGTCATTTTAGCTTCCCAATCACGCCTACAAACACAAGTTGCTTAGGGAAGGGGTACTTTCCCCGCCTTTTCAGTTGGCATAATAGTGACCCTTTCAAATGTCAAATTAAAGGTTGTTTTCTGTTTTGACCATGTGGCTGAGAAAGCAGTGGCCTTAATGATACCAGTTTCGGACATAACAGGGCACAGTTCTGACAATTATGCTGTGAACCGAATCAAGGTTCAGGTAAAAGGCGAGAGATCACACATGTGAGTGGGATCCAAATAAATAAACTAAAGTAAGAACAGCAATTTACAAAAAGGCAGCAAGGTGTGGCAACAAGTAGCACCAGTACTACTGTGGCTGCACGGATAAAATGGTGTAACCAGGGATCCAAGTAGACACAAATGCAAAACAGGTGAGTGAGCAGGTCAGCTTTTAAAAGCAAGCCCAGGTGAACCTTCTCTGACTTACAATCCATATCTCTAACATTTTGTGAAAGGCAAGAAAAAACTACAGAGAAGCAGTTTACACAGCATAGGGATCATCAGATATTTGTTCCACAGCTCTTTGAAGTGTAGAGGATATCGGCTCATATTTGGCAACTCTTCAAGCAGTATGAAAAAAATCTCTTGAGTGGACTTTCTCTTTCAGTATGACTCCTTGTCTATTTAATGTGCGCAATGAAGTGACATGTCAAGGGTAAAGTAAAAACAAACCCTATCAATGTTAGTGGACAGCCGGTCAAGCAGGTTTCTGAAGTAGTCCCAGCCATTATTGCAGAAGCAAACTTACATACAGTTATACTCATTAGAGACTGCTTACAAATAAATTCACGCATGCCTTCTTTTATCTACTGTGCAGCTTCATGGTCTGAATCAACACCTATAATCACCAACCTTCTTAAATAAACATTTTAGACAACACGATAAGATCTCACTGTTGTCACTTTCTCAAGAAATAAAATACGTTTCTTCTAAACATTTCTTTTGCAAAGGTGACCAGGGACATATTTGGAACTTAACAACAGAAGTCAAAATGGGTCATAGCTTGGGAGCCAGAATCATTTAAAATCCAAGTTGAAACAGATTTGCAGAAGTGATCAGGCAAGTAGTAATGGCTAGTAATGGCTTAGCTTAGGATCTTTTATTTTGTATTTTGTGTGTGTGTATGTGTTTAAAAAAGAAAAGCACCCCCCACACGCATACAGACAGAGAACAATGAATTTTCTGGAGACACTACTTCCTTTTGACTTCGTGTTTAGCTGTTCAGCTGCAGTCACTTGAGAAAGGAGGTTTCTTGGTAAAAGATGTATATGAGATATTTGTTTCAGTCTTTCCTAATACAGCAGAATACAAAGATAAATGTAATCGTTTTTAAACCAATATAATTCTTTGTTTTAATGTGCACAGTCCCAGCAACAGATAAAGTTATAGACATCTCACTCCTTTCACCTCTTTCCACTGACATTTCAAAAAGTGAAAACAGAGACCTAGAGATCAGATTATGGGAATATTTCCAATTGCTGGAGGGTATAAGGAAACGAAAAGAGATCACAAGGGTTCGGCAGGCAACACAAACTAAGCCACAGATGAGCTCTGCACAATTTTGGTACTTAAGCAGACTGTTAGTGTTAGTGAATGCTTAAAAAGAAAAAAAATCTCAAATTTAATTGTGTTAGATTTACTGTAATTAATCTTTTTGCTCTGTAATCTGCGCATTATTAGTAGTCTCCACCAAGGGACTACAGAAAATTAGCTTTTGCTATATCTGTTCAGTATATGTATTGTGCCTTGTCCCTGTTAAATACAATAAATAAAGTATCAGTATGAGATTTGAGTTCTCCATGCAAGATCTAGTGTGAAGTCGTTCGTTTTATGTTTTGAAAGAAACAATTTCTAAGCTAAGTCTGCTGCTCCCCTGCTCAGACCAGGTCAATGGTGCGTGACTCACAGCACACCTGTGTTCTGTTGTCATCACTTATATTGCTGGAGGCAAACAAACCTCCCCAAAGTCATACAAACCTCTTTTATCGATATTTTGCTTCTTTGTTTTACTTGTATCATACTTACTTCAACAAGTAGACATCTGTAATTGCACAGGAAAAAAATCAGATAGTGTCAGGACAAAAAGATGATTCACTAATTCTCACCAGCATCTGTCATCTCCTGCTGACTGATGACTCCACATAAAGTCATTTGAGGGCGGCAGTTATGGGTTCCATCTGTAGTCCCTATATTGAGTAGTATGCATTGTAAAACCACACATTATACACTCCAGATCCACCCAAAACGCAATTATTCTTTAACCATTGCAAGACTGTTGCAAAACACGGCCTGCACAACGCACTTTCTTGTCTTTGTCAATGGAGCGTCAGCTAAGTCTGGCATCTTCTTTCAAATTAGTCAGGCGTAAGTACCACATTCTTAGTTGCTATTAAGGTAGACATCTGTCGGTCTCATGATGCGATAGAACAGAATCATGTCTGTTATAATACAACTTTGGTGGTTAGATTTTATGGTGATGTGCCCAGAGAAAAGAGTTGTTATAGAAAGGGATCATGGGGTAGTTGCCTGTTTATACAGAAAATGAAACTTATAAAGATAAACAAAGATATACAAAAAATGCAAAACAGCAGATGACATATTTAAACTAACTTGTATTTTGTTGAATGCACCAAAGATGTATTTACACCACAGTGGTTAATAACACACTGACCACTGTTACATTTTAACTGATCCCCACATGAAGAATTGTTTATTTGTCATTTCAGGTAAATGAACATGGCCTCCAGCGGTATCCTCCTCTTTATAGTCACTGTCATCAGTGCCGGAAATGCAAACAGTAAGTTCTGCCATAATCTGAGAGTATGAAGTATGAAATGCTGCTGATGTAACTTCTCATCCCTTTTTAAAAAAAAAAAATGTTTCTTCTACAGAATTCATAAATGTGCGATGCAAGAGTGAAAACATGGGACAGTATGGCCAGCAGTCACTGCTGGAGTGTATAATTCACACTGGGCAAGTCGTAACAGATGCACAAATCCGGGTGGTCACTTGGAAGAAAGTGGGAAATGAGAGCACCTTGCTGGTTTTTAACAGAGGGAGAACTGGGCTGCTGCCAGGCTATTCATTTGCTGAGCCGTCTTGGAACGACAGGAACATGAACGTATCCCTGCTCATCACCAACACTGCTGTAATGCACGATGGAGATTATACATGTATGGTGATGACAGACAGCGGTGATGACACCAGCCACGTCAGCCTTAAAGTCACAGGTGAGAGCCTTCAGCCATGGTTGACCACTGAAACATTTTGACAACTATTTGGCACAGAGTCGACCATTTTGAGTCAAGAATTTAAGTCAGATCCCTTCAAAACTAATCCCTACCAACTCATTTCATAACCAAACCATGAGTAGAGTTGTTTCTGTTTCCGAAAACATTTATAACATTCAGTTGCACACAGAAATGTGGACTTGCTGAAAGTTTTAATTGTGGCCTTGATGAAATGAAGATTGTTTGGAGATCAGGGGACTTTCCACGCCTATCAGATTGGTATTTCCCTCAAGCTGTGTATCTGTGGATCTTTACTTACTTTCTGTTTCACTGTGACAAATAACCACAAACAGAAATACCTGTAGTGCCAGTTCCTTCATTATTTGTCTTTCTTAACACATTGTACTTCATAGTACTCGTCAAATGTCATGGTCAGCAAATAATTTTGTGATACTTTATTGGTGTCATTTGATTGACGTCATGGTGCAGTCTTCAACTTAATGATCATGTTTGTTTTCTATTTTCACTTTGCAGCCAAATACAACGTACCAACTATCCAATCCATGCCTAAGAAAATTACTCAAAATGCAAATGGTTACCTGACGTGTGAGTCTGATGGTGGCTACCCAAAAGGTGAACTTCGCTGGTTTGATGAGCACAACATGGAGTGGACAAAGAGCTCTAAAATGGAGGCAAAGCAGACAAAAAGTGGTCTGTTTCACCTCTCCAGCAAGCTGACTTTGCTGCGAGGATCGATTTTCTCCAAGTATACCTGCGTTGTGTTCAATGCCAGTGGAGGCAAAGAGGATGAGGCCACATTTGAAATACCAAACGTACCAGAAAATCGTGAAGGTACATGTTGTTGAGCACCACGCGTGATACATTTTAGGCCTTCTGGTTTAATCTTGCTCACACAAAGACATGTCATACAGTCATTTCGTCCACAGTTGAAGCAACACGGATGTCACTAGAGTTACATAAACACATCTTTGTTTAGGATTGCTCAACTAAGAGGAACTTGAACCACAAGGCAACTGTAGTTCATGTTTTTTTCTTGGTGGCGGGAAGTCATAGACGGCTGAATTTTCTGACAGAAACAAAAGACTGAAAACAAGCCTTAAGGATCTTGTTGGTCATGAATTTAAAAAAAACATCTTGGCAGGTCAGACAGACCTTCTAAACATTGATTCTAAAAAAAGCAGGAGCTCAGTGATGGAGGTTTTGTGCACTGGCAACAATTTGTTCCCCCATGTTGCTACTGTATTGTTTGTTCTGTTACTGTAGATAACCATCATGAGGTCTGTAGTTGTGTTGATACACAATTCACTTAATAGTCAGGCTGCAACGTGTCTCTAAATCTGACGCGGCATCAAAAGTTCAAAACAATGCTCCTCACAAAGACAGATAACTATGCATGATGGCGCGGGGCAGATAACACTTCTCTATAAGGCTTCTCCTGTCGTGCAACTACAGTTTTTGATCTTTATTCATTCTCACTGATGGAAAAACTCATTAAGAGGTTCACTTGGCAACTTCACAGTCACCCTAGCTGAGCTGTTATCTAATTTTTAGACAGCTGCCAGTATTAACAGTATTAACAAAGGGCTGATGTCCAAATTGTGCAGACTGCTCTGGACGTCAAAGAGAAAGTGAATGTAGTTTACTAAAAGTATTACAGGGGGAACTTCCCACCAGTCCATGCATACCTCATTTTATCAAACACTTACATCTTCACTTTTTTGGTCACGACTTGATGTATTAGAGCATTAAATCTGTATTATTCAATTTGATTTATTCAGGGTCGGCAGCAGAGACAAAAGAGTTCGGTCCAGCCTCCAAAATTGTCGCTCCTGTGGTGGTCATCGGATCGCTGATCGTAGGATTGCTGATGGCGCTACTGTTTTACAGAAGGCGATCTCAACGTGAGTACCCACACAGGCCCTCGTTTGGCTTCTGGTCAAAATGAACCAATAAGCATCTTTTTGAGTATTAACACATATAAAAAGGTACAGCAAAGATGAACAAACTGACAAAAGTGTTTCCTGCTTCTTCTAATAAAAGAACAAGACTTCCCCCCCATTCACCATTTCAGTGAACAGTTACTAGCAATACTATATCACTATTACTATGAAATTTGATTGTGAAATGAATTTAAATTTTTAACGTGATATTTGATATTTGTTCTCAAATGTGTGGGATTTCATCATCTTCATCAGCTTTCTGTGAACAATAAAGCGCTGAAAGGAAATAACCACACAATAGATGAGGCCAGATAAAAAGGTGGAAAAACCTGACAAACACCTGGCAAGTGGCCATGTTGTGGATGGAAAAGTACACCCTTTTTTATTGTTGGGTTGGATTAAGCTACTGCAATTTTCTCATTAGTTTAAAACAGCAGAGTGAAAACACACCATTGTTGGACAGTGTTGTACAAAATGTCTCACAAAGATTGGTGAAGTAAGCACAAGTAGATATATGCAGTGAGTGTGCACTCACTGTCATTTTTATTCATCCATCATTTTCTTTACAGACACCCGGAGGCACTCTACAGCACCCCTTATGGGTACGCCCATCTTTGGACATACTATTGCTGCTGTCTTAAATTCTTTTCTAACTCTGCATGGAGGGCTAACATTCTTTAGAGGTTTAAATAAAGGTTCTATCAGCTAGTTTTAGCTGCCTGAAACACTAAATATCTGCTACAGAACTGCTGACAGATGAGTAATTGGTGTTTGATGATTTGAATTTAGCTGAGTAAAATTAAAACAATTAAAATTTTTAATCTATTTTTTATTGATTGAATACAGTTGAATGTATCAGTCAGTGGCCTCCTGGACTACATATTTTGAGGCAACATGAAACCCGAAGTCACTCACCACAGATCTCATTCCAAGCCTGTTCGAGCATTGTGCTCCTGCCATGTTTTCAACTTTGTCCATGAATTCAGCTGGAGCACATGTTAATCACTGACCAAAACACTTTACTGTCCCTGCACTAACTGGGTATCAAAATATCTAAACTGCTCACTGGGTTTCCTCTGACTTTTAAGATGTACTGAGAAGTACAATGATATGTACTACACTGTACATATTTAGTTTCTTTCCCCATGGCTTGTGGAAAACTGGGCTCAGTTACTTATCACCAGTTTTTGAATCATCATAATATAACCTGACTCATGTTTCGGACACTTGCCTCTGGGCATTACATGCTTGCATGTAATGAACTTGCTTAATATGGTGATTGTTTTACACCCACCCACTGTAACCCACTGTAAAATCTTTTTTTTTTCTAATTTGTTCCAGGTGACCATCAAGTGGTCTGTACGTATGAGGAAGGTAGGTCCAAATAAGTATTTTGACTTACTGTGTCTAACTAACAAAACTTTGTTTTATGACTGTTTTCAAATGCACTCTAAGGTTTAATTCAAGCTTTGATATTAAATGTTTTTGCAGGTGGTTATAAGGAGATGGATACAAAAGCCCAAGACAGCCTGGCCTGAGGTAATTATAATACTCTAAGCAAACAATTGAGAAGATTAGTTTCACCTCCATTTTGTTATGTGCAATTGGCAGTCTACAAGACAATACTGGATATCTGAAAGCTCTCTCTTTCTCACTCCCTCTCTGCAGGAGACAGTGCACATGTCACGTGAATATGCCAACTTACTGGCAACTTCTGAAATCAACACTTCCTTGTCTGCTAAATTCCACTTTGTAAATGCACTTTTCCTTCTACAAACATTTGTGCATATAACCAGGAATAACTTGTATTACTGTGATTTATCAGAGGAACTGTAAGCACCTCATTCACTAAGCGTACTAAGTAAACACCCTTGAATCAAGTCTAAATCTAAAAGAAGCTCTTGACTGATTTTGAATCTTCAGTGAAGCCAGGGGGTCGTGTTCAGGTTCCTGTGACCTTAAAGCTATTGGCAACTACACTGGGAGCAGTATGTATCATTACCAAAAACCAGCTTAATAGTGATTTTAGGATGGCACTGAATCTCTGATATGTGTTGGTTGTTGGAGGAAGAACTTGTTTAATTGTGTCATAGTTCAGCCCACACAATAACTTGGCAGAAGTGGCGTTCCTTCTCACTTCCTTTTCTCACATTATGTAAGCGTTATAAGGAAAACACTGAATCATATTCTTGGGATAAGGACAGGGAGTTGCATATGTAGTGTGTGTGTGTGTTCTGCGGAATTGATATAGCTAGTTGCTCTGATCTTAAAAGGTTTTATTGTTGCATTTTTCACTTTCCACATGACATAAGTGGCCCAAGCATTGTGAATGTGTTACTATATATACTATGTTTTTTTTTTTACTGTCAACAAATCCCATGAAAAGACCAAAAGCAGAAATGCCCTAGTCCATCTCAGTCCTTTTTGACTTTCCTCACTCTCAACACTCAGATCCAGGCCCATTCCTTCCCGCTGAAGACGTAAATTGTCGTTTCATTTTTCAGGGATGTAAACAACTCGCTTTTCGGCTAATGTTGCTTTTTTCACGTCAGTTTGGATGACTTGTGTAAATCGTCCAGAGCCATAGAGTTTTTTTGTTTTTTTGTTTTGTTTTTTTAGAATGTGCCAGGCCACCAAATTTGGGTTTTTATGGCCAAAAATTCTCTCCAGGGGGGTGCATGCCCCTGGACCCCCCTAGTTGGCTACCCCATATCCTTGTGGAAAGCCCTGGTCACATGGTTATAATATCACAGTCACATTTTCCCCCCCCCCCGATTTCGAGCAGCTCTCTTTTTTCACCGTACATGTGTTTGCATCCTTGATATTTAAAAAAAGTTCAGTAATTCCTTAAAACAGCTTGGCACTAGCTTTGCTAACAGCAAATGTTGCTCAAACAGGAGTAAATAGTGTGTTTGATGGAACTATTTACAGCCACAGATTATGATGCGTAGTGAGAGCAACAGGAGAAGGACCCAAAGACAGGCAGACAGGCACGGAGGCTGAAGCACTTATGGGTATGGGTAAGCAGGCATGTAGCCAGGTAAAGGTAGATCCAGGTAAAGACAAAAGGAACTCAACGAAAACATCCCGCATACAAAAACTATGCACGAGGAACACCAAAACAATACAGTGAACCGGCAGGGAACAAAGGAAAGGGACTGGTATAAATAGGGAAAGGCTGACAAGGGAATCGGGCAGGTGAAGCTAATCAGACACATGAGGGCAGGAACAGACAGGAAACATGAAAGACAAGACTTCAAATAAAACAGAAAACCAAACCAAGACTATTGGGACATAACAGTACTTGAGTATTTTCTTTTCATGCTACTTTATACTTCTACTCCACTACGTTTCTGAGGGAAATATTGTACTTCACTACTACTTTATCTGAGAAGTGTCTGCGTTACTAGTTACTTTTCTGCACACAATCATACGAAGAGCTTTTAAAATCTGAGGTTTTCTTATAAATTCAGCTGCCCAACAGTATATACATGTACAGCTGAAACGATTAGTTGATTGATCAATTAGTCGATTGATAGAAAATTTATTAATTAAAATTAATTCGCAGCTATTTTGATAATCATAATAAGTAATGAGTCATAATGAGTCATTTCATGGTTCCAGCTTCACAAATGTGAGGATTTGCTGCTTTTCCTTTTAATTATTGAAATGTATCTTTTAATACCTTTTTGAATTTTGGTGCTTTCGGTTGGACAAAACAAGCGTCATGAAGGTGTCATTTTGGGCTCTGGGTGATTGTGACAGCATTTATCACTATTTTTTCAGAATTTTTTACAACCCAAATCCATCGATTAATTGAGAAAATACCAGATTAAGCCATAATGAAAATAATCATTATCTTACCTGTACAATATGGTTATAAATGAGCTCCACCTAAACCAACTACAACAGTAAAATCCTGCTTTTACATTAATGCATGAGTAATAATAATCTAATAATATAATATGCAATAGTTTAACAGTAACGGGACATTTTTCTGCATTGAGTACTTTTACTTTTAATACTAGTTTTTCCAAATTATACTTACACATTTTTACTTTTCAATGCAGGACTGTTACTTGTAATGGAGTGTTTATACAGTAGGGTATTAGTACTTTTACTTAAGTAAAGGATAAATACTTCCTCCACTCTCAGTCTGACTCCGCTCAGCAGGTGACACTGAATGACTGATTACATTGTTTGAATTGTGGAAATGAATAAAGCAGGGTAGACGGAAACCCTGGACAACAATAGAGGTCTGTGGTACAGAGCAATAAGCTATATCAGGCTTTGGATACACAGGGCAACAAATGTTACTAGATCAATTCATTGTTGGTTTTTGTCTTTTCATGGGATTTGCAGAAAGAAATATAGAGTGTCTCTAGCCTTATCCTTTAAAGATCCTTGTTCAGACGTTTGAGAACACTTTGGTTATTTCCAACTTAAAGACAACTGGTCTAACTTTAAGTCCAGTTTTACCCCTCACTGTCCTGAAAACATTCAACCCCCGCAAATTTCATATCCTTTTTCTAACCACCGAGAAAGATCACTAGATAGATGCTGGTCGCACTTCCATGTCTCACATGATCTTCAGTTGTCACTTACTTGTTATTGCACAATACTATGTGGTGTATAGAGCCAAAACTGCTTCAGTGAGACTGCTTATGTAACTTTTGGCAGCCGTATGCAACCTTATTGGCAAATCAACACTTCACCATCTCAGAGTTTTGGATTCATTATTCTCCCCTTATGTTATACCAGCTCTCAAGAGTAATGGGCGCCCATATTTTCAGGCTTTTGGGATCATGATCTTTGATCAGAGACCTGCTTGGTAATAGAGCAGTACTGAACTGTACTTCAAATCTTTGTCCTGACACAACCAAACAAAAGTTAGGAGTGTACAAAAACACCATATAGTGTATGATTAATCTTTGTTCTGTAACACAAACTTATCTGAGTTAATCATTGACTTTTTGAATAGAGAGAAACAACTCCTGTTTAAAGGTTTTTAATTTTAAAGTTTATTCTGGAAATTTGAAAACCACAAATGTCCCTAAACAACACATAATAGATGCAATGTGAGTGCTGTTTTGTATATGCTGTTATTATAAATCTGTAAAAATTTTAATTCGGTGTGTCTGAATGAATTTATTTTTTTATACATCAGGTCAAAATTAAACCTGTCCCTGGACTACAGACAGTCCAGACATGGTTTATGTGATTACTGTATTAACTATAATCTGTGCTTTTTTAAAAAGTGGAATAAAACAAAGTTTGAATTGAAAAACAGAACCATGTGAATGATTTATTTATTATTATATTTGCTGCACACTCATATATTTCAGAAATGGCTGTTCTTGTTAATGGGATTTGGTAGCGCCCATGTCTAGACATAATAAAAACAAAGTCACTTTTCTGATCATTCCCCTCAGTGTCAGGTAAACACGGACATTATGACAAAAAATTTTCAAGGAAAAATTTCAAGTTGTGTAAAGCTTAATTTGCTGGACTTTGTATGTGACAATGTCCCGTCTGCAACACATGAACATCTCTGCTCCTCTCTCAGTTGGTGGCTGTTTTTAAGATGTTGTAACATACTGGCTGGTTTCCATTTTTCCCGGTTCCTGATGGGCTCATTTGATAACAGAGCAGAGCATAACCACACAAGATCTTATATCTCATATCATTGTTTGCTCAAAAAACACATTGATGTGTGCAGTATCTCAACCCTGCCATCTATTGGACAAATAGCATTACAACATGTTGGGCCATAACAGCACAGGTGGACAACATGAAAACTAATTTGTAAATTTGCTTTACACTGACATTGGAAGTGTCATTTCAATGGCAACCTCCAGCAGTAGTGGCCCTGCTTAAAAGCAAATGTGAACATGGACATACTGTATAAACATATCATTGAGAAGTCCCAGAGGTGCTCAAAATCATAAAATGTTTGAACATCTACATTTCCATGAAAGCTGAACCAATCCCACCTGTTGATGAAGACCTTATGGTTGAGAGCTCCACAACAAGTAAGTAAGTTGAGCTTGTTTAATCAAAATCAAATAAATGTGACAAAAAAGTATGAAGGCTGTTACACAAATTAGTCATATTGCGCAAAATTCACAAACGTACAGAATATTTGCTTGACAACACAACAAACTATGGCCTCAAAACTGACCACAAAGCTGAATCAACACCTCCGAGAGTCTCAACAAAAATTAGAAAAGTTTCACAAACATAGTACAGGTATATACATTACCTTAATTAATCCTTATTTACATTGAACAGGAGTTCCAGTGTGCTGAGTTAGCAATTTAAAAACAACACCACCAGCAATTTAAGCATCATATTAAGTGTGTTGAAATAAAATGTTTGCAGCCGAGAAGCAACAGAGTATCATGTTTCAAAATCTGTTTCTAAAAGAAGACATTGCAAGTTTCATTTTTATTGTTGGGGCCATCATCTAAAGTCAGACACGAGTTTGATGAGCACCTGCTCTGTGCGGTTAGATAATAAGGAAGTCTGTTTAGTCTGCTTTTTACAAATAAACAAGAGCCAGAGAAGCACCCTTGCACACTGAGAGAAATGCAGTCCACTTTCTGACAAAAAGTGCAGGCGTGCATACAACAAGAGTTCCTCATTATAGTCAGCAGCCTGAGGTTTTAAGGGGTTGATGCCTGCATATAGATGACATCAGGACCGAAAGAAAGTTTACTTCTTCTTGTCTGTGCTGACGGAATGAAGAAGTTGAGCTTCACCTTTAATTTGTCAATCATCAAGTGTTTTGACATGGGTTTTAAAGGAGGTTTGTCATCCATCCAGATTTCCCAGCAAACACTCAGCATTGCATGGATGTGTAGATTATGTCCACTTCATGCCAGTACCTCCATGCCCACTTTTGGACATGATATGTATGTCAAGACTGAACAAAACAGAAAGAAGATGACCCTTCTTAACATATATTCATACACTTGTTCAGTACAGGTTCCATCAAGTGTGAACATTTCCAAACTGAGATGTTTAAATTCAGTTAAATGAAGTTTGTTTTGCAGGATTATTGTAATGTATTGTATTATACTGTAAGGTGTTCATGTTATTTTGTCCACCACCTATATGTTGTGTGCTGATACTTTTGTTGTTGTTTTTGTTTTGTTTTGTTTTGAGGCCTGGGACAATGTAAATACTCACTCATAAAAATATCCCTTAGATTGTTTTTGCTCACACTGTGCCCACAAGCACATGTTTGTTTTGTATCTATTGTTCACAGCCAGAATAACCCTCCAAATAGCTTATAGAAAATGAATGAAGCAACACTCAACAAAATGCATTTGCTATTTATTTAAATGTGATTTCTTTAACACAATACAGATACAATTTTACATGTACAGCACAAGTGGGTTTACAGTTTATATACATGGGATTCATTTTACTTTTGTTGTATTTAACAACCTCCACTAGGGGGTGACCTCTCCTAATCATTACTTATGAAACAAGCTGTTGCCAGGAGACACAATATACATTGTAATCTGTCAAAGACTAGAGTTATTAGGTAGGTAAGGTAAGATTAGGTAAGACTGTGGGGTTAATGAGGGAATATACCTTTTTCACAGCAGACATGTTGACTTAGCGTAGCAGGAAAAGCACAGGTGAGGCAAATTTCGTTAACGATAGCTCAGTTCCATTAAGCCATGACAGTGAGCCAGCGCGCACACTACCAGGACCCTGGAACTATAGCTCACCTGGATGGAAGGCAGTCATTTTTTATTTGGTATTCAATTACACCTGTAATTACCAATTGTAATTACCCCTCTCCTCCATCTGCACATTTGGTTTGAGCAATATCTGGAGACGCCCCTCCACACACAACTTCAAACAGTAAAGGAAGCACTGCTTGAGGTACTTTCTGTGTGTGAGAAACAAAGACCGTATGCAGTCAGTGCTGCAAGATGGTGCCACTCTGTTGGTCCATACTGTTTCTCTGTCTTTCTGCCAACGCAGGTAAGACCATTTAGTTTTCTTAAAACATTTTAAGAACATTTTGCTATAGTCTGCCTGACATAATGTTCACTAGAGCAGCTGAGAGGAATATTTTTAAACTGTGCAAAATAGTTTCAGTTGCTACTTCCAGAAATGGTTATCTTATCCAGTCAGTTTAAATAAGGCACATGTCTTGTGGAATGTTTTTAGACCCCCTAATCAGTTTGTCTCTTTTATGACAGAGAACATTGCACTGTGCAGAGAGTCTGGCGAGAATGTCACCTTGGAGTGTTCCTCTGCAGCATGCCCCAGCACCTTTGAAGGGTATGATGGGATGTATCTGTATCGGGAATTTAAGGAGAAGGAAGAGGTGCTTTTCTGTTCCTCCAATCCAGGAAACCCTGACAAAATCACCCCTCGAGAGAGATACAAAAACAGGATTCAGACAAACGGATCTCTGAAGAAACGCACCGTCACCATTAGCAACCTGACAGTGGATGACTCTGGTTTATACACCTGTGTCTACCAAAACCTTTCCATTGAAGGAGTCCAATGCAATGTCTACCCACTTGTTGTGAGAGGTGCGTTTTTCCTTTTTCTTCTCACAAACTGCACAAGATCTTCTTTTAAGGGTAGTAACACTGGTGAAGTAGCCCAAGTACAGTAGAGTGCATTCATACAGTACCTTTTTCAGTTACCCATTAAATTATACTTCTAGTACATACATACACATCTTGTAATAGGGAAATACTTCATAGGGAAATGCATTTTTTACTCCACTACATAAGTTTGATGGCTATAGTTACCAGTTACTTGCAGATTAAGATTTTTAAATGGGCTCCACCTGTCTACAAGCAAAGAGAATATCTACCTTCCTTTTAGTTTTAGAGGATCTCTCCCTTGGGAGAATTCATTGTCAGTTTGGAAATTTATAAGAAATAAAAAAATATAGTTAAAGTTGTGCTACAAATGCTGTCACTAGATGAATGAATGCTACAGGAACATTTGCATTAAGATGGTACATTTTATTTGGTGTAACCCATGTTTGCCTTTTTGTCATTTCACACAGGAGTGGCATCATGTTGCAGATCAGATGATGCGCCTTTTGCCCCTGCCAACAAGGAAACTCTACCTGTTAATTTGATAATCATCATCGCCACCTGCGCCAACAGCACGCTGCTAACCATTATCGTCATCCTGCTGATCGTCCCGAGGGTGAGTTCAGACCTCTTTACACACCACTTTGTGCCTGAACTAAAATATTCAAGTAGCTCTGCCAGCTTCAGCAGTGGTTGCCTCTTGTGCCCACAGATATTATTTCCTCTACATGTACACATTTATCACACTAATACACTGTATCCCACCAAAACCACCCAACTTCTGTAAATACAAGGTTTACCCCCCTCTGTCTGCAGGATGTGGGCACAATTTCTTCAGACCTACTTTCTGTTCGCATGTTTTGCAAGATAAATACAATTTCTCTGGGTAAGAGAATTTTCAGGACAATGTGCTGATTTTACACTTGGCTATGCTTGAAACCATCATTAAGGATCGTTTTTTCATAAAGCACATAGTGTATGGTAGTTCACATGCTGGTGTCAAAACATACTCGGATCCTTAATGCACAAGTCTAAAAATGTAATTTGTAATTATTGTTTCTATTTCTTTAGATTGGGTCTTAAAAAAGGTACTTATAACGTAATGTAAATTTCTGATAGCTGTACACACCTTAATACAATGCAGACAATCTCTATAGTGATATTTCACTACCAACAGATGAAACAATGGACTAGCAGCAGAAGAAGAACAACAAGGGTCCTGCAGTTCTCCGATGATGTGTATGAAGCTATGGGCAAGAACATCCTCCACCCTCCAGCAGCTCCAGAGCAGTCACCGCCAAGCCAAGTGTGATTTTGCTTAGCATTGTAGATTTATTATTATTATCATTATTATGTCTTCCTCTTTGGGGTTGGTTTACTTTTTTGGCTGTTTGTTGCTGGATTGAGCTTTTTTTAAAGTAATTTCAATCAACATACATGAGACAAAATGTAAAATATATATATATATATATATATATAACATGTTTATCAGCTTAACACTGTTAAACATGTTATGTGGTTATTAAACCTCCTAAAAGTGTGTCATTGCTGTGAAACATCACCAAACTCTAATCATTCCTAATTTTATTAGTATTCATTATTTTTAATTTTTGAACTTTAATGTTTTATATTTGGCTGCTTTATCACAAGCAATAGAATAAATGCTTTAATAAAGTTCTTCATGGACTCATACCTAAATAAAAATGGTTGAAACAAACAGAACTGAGTGCTAAAACTATTTGAACAGGCAAGAGATGCAAAAGGAAGTATGATAAGACACTGGAGCTCAGCACAACATGTCTGAACAGTCAGATTATTGATTTGTTGTGAGCATTTTAAGGTGGTGTGGGACAGCAGCTATGAGAAAGGAAATTGTGGCACAAGCAAGGGGGGTGAGGATGTTTGCGTGGGTGGTTTGCGTGACTAGGTGTTGAGTTCTCACATTATATATGAATACACATCTAATATAATTAGGTATAAACATGAAAAGAATGCTGATGGTAAAGGTGATGATGATAATGGCTATTGTAAATTAATTTTAAAGTTAATAATTGTACTTGTGTGTTGCTATTAGACAGGCAATGAATGTTGTTGTTTTTTTAAACCTATTTTGATCATTCTTGTTTGTGATTGGTTTTTCTGCTTTTGTAGCTTTTGCTTGCCTGCCAAACAAAACTGCTGACTATGTTGCAACATTGGTGCTGTAGAGAACATTTGTAAAGCAGTAAATGATGTCAGACGTTACTTTGACAACAAAGTTTTATCTGCATCTGTGGTACTGGAACGTGCATACGGGTTTGCAAACAAATGTAGCATATTCACTGCTGCTTGTGCTTTATTTTATTTTTGACTTGGTAACACCTGAACATGTGGTTAGGGCAGGAAGTATGTGCTTAAACTAAATCGCGGGCATTAGCTGTGGAAGAGGCACCATAATAATCATGATTATACAGTTTAATAGTTGAGTTGCATCATACTAACAAAGTTACAAAGTGCTTTACAATAAAAACAAAATTATAAACGTAAATAAAATCCAAAACATAAGATATAAATAATTTGAATAATTACAACAAATACCGTAAGTTAAGAAAAAAGTTTGCTTGCCTATTTACATGTTTATCCCTGAATACATTAATAGAATAAACTGTTGAACCTTTATTTATTAAAATGGAGAGCACATGCTCAGAACATTATATAGTTTCCATGACCTTTAGACCCATTCTGTGGTATTTACACCTTCACAGTCCTGACTGTGAGCATGGGTCTTAAGAGCAATACATACTTAAAGATAGTTACAGCTGAATGACACCTAATTCATCTGAGCTTACTTCCTGACCATTGTTACCCCTGGTTCAATACATTTTTGTTGTTGCACTTTATCAGTTCCTGCTCGTAATACGGACACACGTCCATACAAGAAACATTCACTTGGACCATTATCATTTATTGAAATTTATTGAACGTTTTCTGGTACAGGGTATAAATCCTCCACACTAGACTCTACATCTCAAAACCATACATACAAAAACATTTCATTTAAAAAAATAATGATCAACACAAAACAGCCTTATAATTATACAAAATATCCTGTGCTGACCAAAATTTATCCAACCTATTTTTAAAAGTATTAATTGAAGGAGCCCGCACTACATCCTCTGGAAGCTTGTTCCACACTTTTACAGCACGAAGTGTAAAAAAGTTTTTTCTCTTTTCAGAGAAACACCTTAGTGGAAATAATTTTAAGGAGTTCCCTCTTAACTCATACCGGTCATTCCAAAATCGAATAATAGGATCAGCTGCGATATCATATATTCTGTGAACCATCTTATAAACCTCAATCATGTCTCCTCTATGTCTCCGATATACTAGGGTTGGTAATTGTAATGTTATCAACCTCTCTTCGTATGGCATATCTTTCAGACCTGGAATTAGTTTAGTAGCTCTTCTCTGAATTTTCTCAATTTTTTCTATATATTTTAATTTATAAGGACACCAGACCAAACTTGCAAATTCAAGATGAGATCTCACCAAAGATTTGAATAATGGTAAGAATATTATAGTAAGTTCTTTTAATTATCGCCAGCATAGAGTTTGCCTTTTTAATTTTATCTGAAATGTGCGTATCAAATTCCAGTGCACTATCAACCACTACACACACCTAGATCCTTTTCCCCTTCCACTTGTTGAACCAGCAATTCTCCAATTGTATAATTAACTGTATTGTCCTTCATTCTCCCCATATGTAAATGTTTTTTACATTTTTCAGGATTTAATTTCAGTAACCACTGATCACACCAATTACTCATACTATGGAGATCGTCTTGAAGATGGGCTGTGTCGGTGTCCTTGTCATGTGTCATCCACAAAAAGATGATCAGATTGCCTCTCCCTTGGTAAGACAACAAAGAGTACCGGGCCCAGCACAGATCCCTGTGGAACTCCAGAGGTCACTGGTTTCCAGTCCGAAGTGGCACCATTTACCACCACCTGCTGTTTTCTGTTACACAAAAAGTCCTGTATCCAGTCTGTAACTCTGTCATCTATACAATAAGATTTTAACTTTGACACTAGTCTTTTATGAGGAACTGTATCAAAAGCTTTTTGAAATTCCATATATATACAATCAACTGACTGACCTTTATCCAAAGCTGCTGACCACTTGAACTGTAAGAAGTTGAAGTGTAGTCGATCGTCCAGATATAAATCCATACTGCTTATTGACTTCTTTCCCATTATCTTACATACTACAGATGTCAGACTAACTGGCCTGTAGTTTCCTGCTAATGATTTGTTTCCTTTTTTGAAAATTGCACAAATTTGTGCCTATCATGTTCATGTATTATCATAAACGTATTTGCTGTATAAATATATTATGTATATGAATGAACACTGTATAGGCCTATCAATGTATAGTTTGAACAGAGGATTAAGATTTTTGGAAATGTAAATTTGAATATGGTGTGTGTAAAACTGAGGAGCAGGTATTTGTCCATGGTAATATAGACCTTTTTAACAGCAGAAACGTTGCAATGTCTTGGTAGAAAAAGCACAGATATTACTAATAACACTACTAAAGGATGCAATCCATTTAGATGTTCCAGGTCCCTGTTAATAGCTTGCTGGCTCATTGGCTGGGCTCACTGGGGCACTTGCTGTAAATGGAACAGGACCATTATTAGTGTTATTAGTTCCACCTGCGCTTTTCCTGCTATAACAGGTGAAATGGCCTGGATGTTTGCCTAAAATCGTAATATTACTGTAATACAGCATTCTTCCATTGAAGTGTTGCTCACTTTTGACCAGAAGAGAGCAGCACTGAACAGTCGTTTAACTGCAACACAGCGTGCCAGTTGTGGTAATCGTGAAACATGAGGGACAGCCGGCAGCAGAAGAATCACAGGTTTGAATTCAAACGGGTGTGACAGCCAGAAACAAGCTCAGGTGTGTATGAGAAGAAAGCAGGTCAACTGTCAGTGCAACCATATGAGCCCAGAGAGCCGATTACTGAAATCTGATTTCTCACTGAAACAAAAAGCTAGGCACTCCATGGCAGGCTTCAACTATAACCTAAACGTCTTACTGATTATCTGATTTCATTCAATCAGAGGTGTGCACATTAACAATGAACACCAAAGTAAAGGTGAACTTTGTTGTTGAACAGCACTGCTAACGCTATATCTCATTAGTATGTCAGTATTTGAGCACAATATGAGTCTGCTTAGGTATGTATACCAAAATGATCTGAAAGGCCATAACGTTTCCATAGCATACAGGGTATAGGCCTATAACAGACACTGACTGCTTGCTTAGCTGTGTCAGGAATTTGAGCAAGAGGCGATTTCCTTCATTCTAAGGTGCTTAAGTCTCTCCTCCACACCAGTCATTTAAGCAAAGTCGGTATGGCTCACTTTTTTCACAACATAAGTTTAATAATGGATAGTTATCCAAAATGTATTTTCCACGATAAATGCATATTTAATGCAAAAGTCAGAAGAATTGAGCTAACGAGAGAAAGGATGACGGTTTGACATCAAGGCTGAATTATGTTCCTCTAATCCTCCATCACATCGATTTTATTTCAAGGCAGCACTTATTCATTGCTGTGACAGAATGATAATTATTTTTCTTCGAGTGGGGTGCCCAACACTGGATAGCACTTGGGGTGCGTAAAGGCGCGTCAGTGGAACACCCCTCCACCTCCTCCTAGTGCGCTCACATTTCTTTCACCATGGTCGTGCGGTCTCGAGAGAGACTCAGCATCCCACTAAAGTGCACATCATCGAGCTTAGCGGATCACACGGCATTTCTGCATCTACGCTGCCTGCAGTCACACAGTGTCATCACGCACAGGGAGCGAGCTCTGCACGAGAACAAGTGCGGGGAAACTGACAACAGAGTCGACTCCAGTTTTTGGACGACGGGCCCGCGTGAGACGGACAGTCAGACGGGTTTCACCTGAGAACCAAAGCTTGGCAAAGCTGCTTTTACTGACGACCGTGAGAAGTGGACCAGCAGCAAACCCAGAGCATGAAGAAGACTCCCAATTCAGGTACAGATGTTTTAAAAAAGGGTGCTAGAATACACTTGATATGGTGATAACTTATTCAGTCAGATATCCCATGATCTAAACTCTGCAGAAAAATAAAGTATGAAAGTATGAATTATGCATACAATTTGTGACCTACATTTGGCACAGATCTATAAAATACTGATGTTAAAATGTTTTTGCATGCCAAAGTAATACCGCACAAGCTGCATATGAATATATATATATAATATATGCCACTCAAAATGTTTTCAGTTATCCATTAGAAGACTCTTTCTGTGCACTGCTGAATGTTCTCTTTAGAATTTATTTATGTTTATCTTGAGTTGTCTTTTTATCCCTTTCCAACTCACCAAACTTAGTCTTTGCCCCCTCTGTTGTTTTGGGCCAGTTTGTTTTGCGGTTGAGTGTGCAGCACCCAGGGGAGCAGCTCGTGGTCCCCTGGCTATTAAAGTCTGATGTGCATCATCATCTGTCCTTCTCAGCCTGACCTTCTGTATGGATGCACTGGCCCCTTCAGGCTGGACTCTCTTCATGGACTCATGGTGCTGCGCGTGTGTTTGTGTGTTTTGCTTTAACAAACATTTAGACATTTGCTTGCTGATGATGTCAGTGTACATGCTTGTGTTCTTGTAAGCAAGCTCCTGCATTGTACATGCATGACACAATATAGTGTGTGCTTGAGTGTGTGTGCATGTGTGTGTATGTTATACAGTCCATCTATGGCTTTTCTCAGGCCCCATCTGCGTGTTCCCCCTCTCTCTAACATTTAGGAGCACAGGATGGGCTCTGGGGAGAAAAATTAAGTGCTCTAGATTAAACAGACACAGAAATGTGGCACATGTTTTGTGTTGAAGGCTTGTATTGAAAGCAGGACACATATATAACACTGTGTTTGAAGAAAAACGTCTGCCATGAAAGACAAAGCTAATATACACATCTGCACGACATTTCAACATTTTCTTTTCAAAGTTGTGTTTTTTTTACATTCCCGGTTGGGAAGCCTACATGTCGATGTCTTTCACCAGGTTAAAATTTGAGACTTGAGTGTCATTTTTGTCAAATTTAGTCCAAATCTCAAGTCTCTATTGTAAATTCTCTGTCTGTGCTATTACATTACACATGGTCCACATTTGATTTTCTGCGATCTTACTGTATATTTTCCAATCAAAGTATTAACCTTGTGCATAGTAACTATCACAGGCACAGCAGAAGTCTTGGAGCCTTAAGGAATCAGTGCTTGACCTTTTAGGGAATAGAAATGTGAGAAAAGTCATACTTAGAAGTGAGGGACTGGCCTATTTTAAGGAGTCTTATCACTATCTGTCTGTTTCTATCTCTGGAGATCCTCACGGCTGCACCTGCACTGACACAGCACTGCTACACAAACGCCCTCAAACTATTTGCTGTTGTCTTTAGCCAGTGGTAGATTGGTAGCTTAGTAGGTGGTCAGGCTGGCAGTGGGCATCAACAGTGGCCTCATCACTTTAGGTGTGTGATGATGACAGTTTTCACTCTCTCCTCTTCAGGTCAAAGCTCGTAGAGCAGTTTCTTCATGCAGCATCTTGACCTTAAGGTGAAAAAAGTATCTGTCGGGCTGGATCATTTCATGGCTGAACTGAGAGAAAACCCAATTAGCAGTGCAGAAACATCTTTCCTAACGAAGATGCTTTAAATAGGAAGCCTTTTTAGTCTTTCTTCTTCTACACATCTGTCAACTTATCCCAAGCAAAAGTTCTAGTTTGAGAACTTGAGTCTCAGAATGTGATAATGCTGGAGAAAGTTTGAAGTTGTGCAGATGTGTAAGGGCAGCTATCATCTGCTAAAATGGTCAGTACAAGCTAGGAACCTTGGTGTGTATATATATATATATATATATATAATCAAATCCCCATCATCTTATGTTGCTGTTTCAGCAGTATGATACCTCAGTAACAATGTCCAAAAACTACAAGCAAATACAACTTCAAAGGTCTATTTTAGAAAATATTATTTACATCCTTTTTGGAAAGAGTGCATTAGATCTATGCTTTCTCCAGTAACTCATGCTTAATTTTACTCTGGGAGCATTGTGGTGTCTCTTAGATCACAGACAAAAATATGTTTGTTGGGCTTAATGAACTGAATGAACACATGTTGTTCTGTAGTTTCAAGTAATGTGACCCTGAATGAACAGGGAGACCCAGTGGAGTAAATGCGCCGTGTTTTTTTCCCTCCCCCCTTTTTTCTTTCTATCTTCCTACGCATGAGAGATCCCAGTCATCTGTGCTATATATTCTCATGGTTGGGCCATTTTTGAAAAAAGGCTTGTCCTCAGCTTGAATAGACTCCTTTGTGGTGGACATTTGCTGGGGGCTGGTTATGTGGAGCTGGACTTTTCATCTTTGATAGAAGTTTTTGATAAAAACTCAGGGAAGTGTTCTTGATGTTGAATTGTGGATGGAACTGACAGATGACTTTGGCTGTAGGTTGTCATGTTAGAATTAGACTTCATATAGAAAATACACTGACTATAAGAGTGCTGGATGTCTTGGGGAAACAGTTTCATCTCTGCCAGTTTTACTAGGAAATGACTAATTATTACAATGACTCTGTGCAGCACCCTAGAGGGGGCGATGGCCAGGATTTAGCCTGCTGGATTAGATGTAGTGGGTGACACGTGCAGACTTTGGCCCACACAGTACAATATTTGACTTAGCTAAATTTTGTTTGGGCACAAAGTGGTGAAACTGGTCACAGATCAGCGCAGTCGTTCAGTTCGCTGATGTGCTGTCAAATCAAGCCCAGATGATTTTGGGGGACTTGCTACAGTACCGTTGGGTCTAGCTGGTTTCTTTAAACTGCAGCATCCATCATGTCATCCATCCTCCCACTAAACCACACCAGTAGGTCCCATAGCAGATGAGGGGAGTCAATACAGCTCTTTATTTCACTTCAACAATGGCTCTTCAGTGACAGCTGAGCTAGATTCCCTTCAGTCTGAGTCATATATTGGCCTGGACTGCCACCACATTCACTACTACTCCCTGTGATAATAAAGCTGTCTTTATTACTTTGCTAGTCATCGGTGAGCATCTATTTAATTCACTACGAGTCAAGCTACCAAGCTCTCCAGTTCATATAATCCTTATCACATTAAAACCCCTGCTTGAAAGCCTCCATGAGTATTAGACTACCTTTATCAGTCTTCTTTCTTAAGTGCCAAGTACAAAAGCTCACCATCTCAGCCCCCAAGGGCTGCCTTAGATACCAGTTATTCAACCAAAGCTTCTCTCATCTAAAGGACTGAACTTTTTTCCCCTTAGATAAACTTTCCCTCAGCTATTTGCCTAATCCTTTCCCCCCCACTACAGGAAGTGACACATGGATTTTGCTCTGTCTCTTGTGGTTTTATCTCTCAGTTTATCTCTCTTCACAGCTGTAACTCCTGTCTGATTAAACTTAGCTTTGGGCTCTGAAATGCTGACCCATGCTTCAACAATGCATGCGTACACGAAGGAGACCTCTCTCCCAGCTAAATAGTCCTTTATACCCTCGCATCCATGTATACATGCAAATGTAGTCATCATATGACATCATCTGCTACTGTGTCAGTTTGGCTATAAATAGAGATGGTCGATGATGGCGTTTGAGCTTTAGAAAGCCCCCGTGAATAACATAAGGATGAAAACAGGCTATGTCACTGCTGCTTATCATGATGAGCAGCCAGCCAGTCGTGAATGATTTTGCCGCATGTTCATTAGAGAAACACCTGATGTTACAAGCGGATGCCATTAGTAAAGCATGGACCGATCATAATGTGAGCATTGATGTTACTTTGCATTTGTGATTTTTTTGATGTCGTACAAGGAATAGCATTAACATTTATAGTTCCTGTCTTATGTGAGAGAGGTTTTGTTTGTGTATGCGTGTATAAAAATTAAAAAGAGTGAAAGAAATGTAGGTGACCTTATTTTATTTATTTCGTAAACCTGATACACAATGCACATATTCTATTCCAACCATGACACCATAACCACTCATGCTATTACAGAGATTTAAATTCTTGAAATTAGACAAGAGAGAAAGCAGAAATGACACGTGAATGACAAGTTGTGGAGGATATTGAATGACCATTGACAAACATATTTGGTGAATAGGACCTTCAGGTTGTTGTGCTCAATCTCCCATGCACAGAGAGGGCTGCAACCAACAATTACTTTCATAATTGATTAATCTGCCGCCTATTTTCTTGATTACGAAATCAAGAGGAGGGGGGTGCAATAAATCAGTTTGGCCGATAATATTGACTGATATTTGCTTGTCATGGATATATCGACATCAGCATGTATGGGAGCCTCATCAAAAGTATTTTTGTCATGTATTTATGTCAAACGTATATTGGCCGATATATCTTTATCTGATTTTTAAACTCTCACATATCAATGTTGTTATTGACTGAAATCTAGTGTCAGTCGGGCTGTACCAAGAGGGTTTTTTTTGTTTTTCTTTAAATCTCAGTAATCAGAGTCATAATCAGAAAACTCAGATGCTAATGAATTATGCATGACCATTGTGTGATGGCTCAGTGTAACACTGCATAGACAAAGTATGTTTTTCACACTCAGTCGTCTTGAATTTATTTGGAAACGTGCTCCGTCGCCAAACTCCACATGAACAGAGATCACTGCGGAGCTCATGTGTCAGGAGCTCGCTCTGTGTGTGTCTGCGTGCACGTGTATATGTGTAGGGTATGTGTAGACTGTCTCGGTCCGAGTTGTGGATTTAGACATCAGGAGCTTGGCATGCTGATTACAGAGGTCTGAAGCCACAGGGAACCACAGGAACTCTCTTCTCGTTCTCCCTTCTCTTTCTCTTTCCAGCATCATCCCTCCATCAGTTCGGGCTAATTTGCAGAGATGGAGGTGAAAGCAGCAGGCCTCGGGCTAATGTGGTTGGGTTCTGTGCCTTATGATAATCAGCCAAATCACATAGCTTTGCTCCTCTCATCCATGCTCTGTCTAAGCTTACCTTCACTCAATTACCTAATGCACAGTTAAGCAGTGCAGATTGTAACAGTACAAAGCACAATGAGGTATATTACACACTGTAGCAAACACTAAGCACTGCTGACATACTGTTATTGTTCCAGCTTAACTAATTTCATATGGATTTGTGAAGCCAACATTTCAGGCTGTTTTTTTTCTTGCTTCAGTTGGAACTGAAAACCACAACAGGAGTTCTCACAAAAATCCTGCAGAATGGATGAAAGGTGCTGAGACTTCCACAGTGGCTTCTATTCTATCTGCAATATTCACATATAGTGTCCACACACTTATCAATTGCTACAACAGACCATTCTTTCCTGCAAGGGATCTGGAATTTTGAGGATATCCCATTTTATGTAGCCTGCTGCCAGCTCCCACTCACATCTAATGATTACCTTATGGTGAGGAGGAAATAGCCAGCAGTGTTACCACAGCCATGCTGGGACAGACAGACTGCACTACTAGCACTTTTACAGCCTCTGACAGTCCAAATGACCTGAAAGTGGGATTTAAATTGTCAGAGCACTGGAAGAGAGGGGCCTACATGAGTTATATGTGTATGTTATAAAGGGGGGGGGGGGTTCTGTGAACTGGATTTGACTGGACGGACTTTATGAGTGCTTCTCCGTGTGTGTACTAAGTACGTGAGTAACAGGGTCACATATTAGTTATCCTCATGATTCTTTCTGGTTCTCGCAGAGGATTGTTTGAGTGTATCTCAGTGCTGTCTGGTCGTGCCATTTGCTGACTCAACATTAGTAATGACTTTGGCCATGAGTTTTTCACTTTGTTTTGACTACTGATTTTATGAGCTGTGAAACATCTTCAGTGGTTTAGAATTTGTGATACAGTGTTAGTAATTATAGAGGTCAATTTTTGGATTATTCATAGCGCTGGAGGACATTTAGGCCCTGCCTCTCTCATTTCAGATTTTGTTGTATTTTTAGCCATGCTAGAGGCATTGCTGTAGGGATGGCAATGTTGGTTCGCCACTTTGGTCCAGACCGAAATATCTCTAACTGTTGGACGGATTGCCATGAAGCTTTTTGCAGACATTCATGGTCACCAAAGGATGAATGTGCAAAACTGACGTTCCCATCAGCCTCAGTGGTTAGTGCTAATTAGCAAATGTTAGCACACTAACATGCTAAATTAAGATGGTGACCATGGTAAAAATTATACCTGCTAAACATCAGTATGTTAGCATTGTCACTGTGAGCATGTTGCTATGTTAGTGTTAAGGTTTAGCACTGTGTTTAAGTACAGTCTCACGTAGCTGTTATCATGGCTGTAGACTCTTTCTCATTTCCCATTCATTGCTCATTCTAATATTGCTCATTTATCTGTAACATGTCTGAAATTTACTCCTTGTTTTTAGTCTATTTTATGAGTATAATGTTTTAGTTTTCAGTGCTTTCTGTGTTTTGTTTGGATCCATGGACATACTAGTATCTAATGGGAAGCCTAATAATAAACATCAACATAAACATGACTGAAAATTGCTGTAGCTTTTTGAGTTGTAGTGTGTAACTATTTATTGTTACTTTTTCATAATTGTACCATCGTTTTGTAAAACCTTCCAGTAGTTAAGGAGAACTATAAATGTCAAATGAGTACATGGGAATATCAAAAGGAGGTTTCCAGACAAATGTTTAGAAATTGCATATATTACATCTTAACAATTCTCAGACAATCACTCATACCTTATATTGAATCCAGACTCACTTTGTTCACTTAACCCAGCAGGTCAGCAGTTCTGAATCTGCACCCTAGCACGGAAATACCACAGTAGTGAATGGGAAGCAGACTGAGCGATATGGCTTTCATTTTGACCTGAGATGCATTGTTATATATTTGATGCAATGCAAAAAAAACCCCACATCAGGTCATTGAGTTGATATTAAAGAACAACAGCATACCAGCTCTCCCGTCCATTTCTCTCCCCTACATTCGGTCAGATTTAGTGGGAATTGTTTGTTGAGCCATGTGGCTGCCATCAAGTCAGGCTGGGAAGTCTGATTGGAAAATAGAGATACAATCAGATCTTCTTATTCTCACATTGCTGTAATGATGTGTACTTACTGTCTTACAGAATAACTCCTGGGCTTATTCATTGTGTTAAAGTGGATTGCTTGTCAAAAATGAATTCCAGATCCAAAATGTAACCTTACAGCTGAGAAGCATCAACATCACTGTGGTTCTTACAGATCACTCACATGAGGGTTCTCAGTGTTATTTAGAAGATGGGTTGCCCATTATTTGGTATTTCCCTAATTCAGTAGAATAGCACTTACAAAATGAAAAGTGAAATCATTCTGGAACAAGCGATGGGAGCTCTTTGTGTTTACAAAATTGCCTTTCCTCGTGGTTTGCATGAGAGCATGGGTTCCGGTTTTAAATTTGGCTTAGTGTAGATGAGTGATGTGAAGAGTTGTGTCGGCCCTGTACATGCCCCAGGTTGGATGTGTAGGCTGGAGCAGCAGCAGCAGCAGGGGACACAAATGAGGAGGACAAGCTCCTCTCTCTCTGTGCATGTGTGTGGGTATGATGGAGACGAGGCATGGGGAAGATGAGTGCTGCGCAGCGCTCTGGTCAGGTCATCTGACTGTGGCTAGAAGCACCACATCACACTGTTTTCTCTTTTTCGTTCTCCACCATCTCCTATGTGCAGATGGGAAAGGAGGTTTTTTGGGGAATAAAGATAGAGAGTGTGTGTGTGTGTATATATATAGTTAAGCATGCCTGTAAGTGTGTCACACATGGTTATGTGTTTGCGGCGTAGTGTAAATTTGTAGTATGAATTAGAATGTTTTTTCTGCATTTTGTTAAGTGCATGTCTGTGTACTTGAAGCCATATTTATATTTGTGTGTTAAAGAGCTATGGTGTAGCAACAGAGTTTTTGCATCTACACACTGTAGCTGTACAGTAGGCTATGCTATAGCTGTGCACCTCCTCAAAAATCATACATCAGAACCTCGGTGGTTACATACGAAGACAACAAGAACTGTGATTGGTCAGCTCGGGCTGCTTTTGTTTGGTTGTTTTGATTACGATGAAGGAAACACCAAGCAAGTTGATGAAAGACTCAGATTTCTTTTATTTTTCAGTAACAGCAAATCCATCTCCACTGAATTGCTGCCATCGTCACTCTGTCACATTCAATTAAAGAACGTAAACTTGATCGCACAGCAATTGTCTCCTGTTCAATAGCAAGACCTTACTAAGGCCAAATCTTACCATAATAGCAGCATATCACAAAGTGAATGAAAGAATGTAAACACAGCCTACTATATACTTTGGCGGATACTGTATCGTAGACCCTTTTTCACAGCAGACATTTTGACTTGTCATAGTAAGAAAAGCACAGGTGTTACTAATAAAATTAACAATGGCTCTGCTCTATTCAAGTGTCCCAGGAAGCCATGACTGTGTGACAGTGAGCCACCATGCGCAGTACCAGGACCCTGAATCTGAAGCAGCTTAATGGAATTCAGCCATCATTCATTTTATTCTTTACACCTGTGCTTTTACTGTGACATGCCAAATGTCAGGCCCATTAAAGCACAATATTACTTCATAATGTGCAACACATCCATCTAGTTTGTATCGATAGGTGAAATTTGACACTGAACTATAAATCAATACACCAAAGGCACTCATGACGTGGCTGCCGCACACCATGGCGCACGTGTGTAACTCCACATTTAGAGTTTGTGTGTATATGTGTAGATTCGTCTAGAACCTCTTTCACTACTTCCCCACTCACCAACTCCTCCCTCTCTCCTTTTATCTTTTATCTTCTTCCCACTGTTCTTTCTCCTTCATTGTGCATCGCTGCCCTGCAGGCGTCCCTTCAGTGCTGGCTGGCATGCTGGTGATTTTTTTTTGCTTGACTGTTATACAACTAAATTTAGCATGTTTGAGTCACGCGTTTGGCCATAGGTCGTGCTCTGAAGTGACGGCTTACATTAATGTGCACCCCAAGGCTCACCATCCACCCTTAGTCAATGTGTGATACACAGTTTTTTTTTTATGGGTTGTGTGTGTGCGTTTGAGTTTGTCTTGCATGAGTAAACAAGCACACGTGCCCGTCTTTGACTCATGACCGTCTGCCTCATTGGGTGCAAATATAGGCTGCACATATATGTTTGGTATGTGTGTATGTAAGAAAAGAAAGAAAAAGAGGCTGTGTGTGTGTGTGTGCGTGTGCGTGCGTGTTTTCTGTGTGTTTACAGGGTGTACGGTTATGCGAGAGGAATCTGCTCGGAAAACCCTTTGAGTTTGTGTGTGTGTGGGTTTAAGTGGATGTTCGAGTGTTCATATGCATTTTTGTAAGTTTGATTGTGTGTGTGTGTGTGGTGGGAGGGTCTGGCTGTATCTCAACAGCAGGCTGAGATGATGGAGAGGGGAGTTGGTGAAAGGTATGAGTGAGGGAGGCCCTCTGTCTGTTCTCTCTGCATCAGGTTTATCTGAATTATGTCCTTTACAAGCTCAAACAACTTCATTTACTGTAAAATAGCAGTGAACGGTGTCCTCTTGCACCAGGAAACACAAGAAAAATCTTTGTGAAAAGTAGTCATTAGCAAGAAGCATTATTAAAAAAATAAAATGTAGGATGTGTGGCAACTTCTTGCTAAATTGCAAGAATTCCTAAGTGATCTGAGGTCAAATCTCTCAGGTTTACTCATTGGATTAATATGTGGTTGCAAAACCAAAATAGTTCCAAAATAAGATTGCTTATATGAGCTGTATTGAGTGTGAATGATGTCCATTTTTTAAGTTTGTTGTTTAATTTAAAAAATATTTAAATAAATAAAACTGAAAGGTCAGTGTCACTTTAGATAATGCTTCAGAGCACTGGAGCGAATATTCTACTAGGGACGCATGGATGATTTACCTCCCCAAAGAAGGTTATGTAATATTATTAGAAAAATTAATAATAATTAAATGAAGGAATGAAATACTAAAATATCAGAATCCCATTCATTTAAAAAAAAAAAAAAGAATGAGATATGAGAGAGAGAGCAGACTGTTTGAGTGTGCGATGCTGGGGCAGCACTGCCATTTGGCTCCATCCTCAAAAACACATTGTAACATTGCAACAGTGTATGTGTTTATGTGTCTGTCGGAACATGTGTTTGTGTGTTATGCATATGAGAGTGAGTCAACAAATGCATAAGCACATCGTGTGTGTGTGTGTGTTTCATGTGTTTTTCTGACCCTGTGATTAGCTAGAGCTTTTTAAGTCTGGAAAACGATCACGAGACAGACCGAGCCAGCGGCCAAAAGAGACATGTCTCTATTTTTAAAACCATGGCACCAGCATCCTGCTTTCCATATGGATTCTGCACCAAAAGTCTTATTTAGATTTTTTCTGGTTTTATTCTGATTTCTGGTTTAATTTGCCACCTTGATCAGAATTTAGATTTCAGTCTCTGTGTGTACATGGTTGTACTTCTGCTGCATTCTTGCACAAATATAAAAGGAGGCATCTGATTTTATTTTTCAGAAATAGAGTATATAACAGAACATCACATGCACAGAGAGGACTGACCAGACAAGCAGAATACACTCCTGAGTAGTTTTGTTATCTCTATTAGCCCTTCAAAATAAACTAACCTGAGGTTAACTGCCACAATATATATATGTATACAAATATACATATGAATATATACAAATATACATATAAACGGGCACCATAACGGCAATTAACTGAACTTAGCACAATTACATATATGGCATAATTTAAAAAAAATTAAAGAGATGGATAAATCACACTGAATAGGCTTATATAAATCATGTTTTTACTCTGATCCTTAGAATTAGTCAGAGGGCCTTACTTGGGCTAAATCTACTCACAGTACAGTCACACTTGAATATCCCTAATCTGCCTCCTCTGCTCTGCTTCTCCTCACTTCTCTATTGCGGAGGTCAGAAAAGGCCCCAAGACGGCAGTGCAGTGAAAGCTGTGTGTGTGTGAGAAGTGGCCTGTATCACTCAGGATGCTCCACCAATCTACAATTTGTGTTCGTATTATAAATATATTTAGTAAAATGTAAAATAATGTGAAGATTCTTCGTCTTACAAGCTGTGAAATCTGAAACAGGAACAAACATTTGGCCACTCAGAACTTAGAGTTCCCGGTATCAGGGCAGGTCAGATAGAAAGAGGCATTTGTCATTACTGCATGTCTGGAGAAACATGTCAGTCATATTGTTGCTTTATCCAAGCACTGGCCTCACCCAAGAAAGGGTCCAACTGCCTGTGTGTGTGTGTGTGTGTTTCTGTCCTCTGTCTGGGTTTGCATGTGTGTGAGTGGGTAGAAGACGTACATGCACGTGGGTGTGAGAGACAGTTTGTTTTGAGCCGTATCTTTGTTTAGTGTTGTTGCTAAGTGTAAGTTTGGAAGACATGGGTTGAAGAAGAAAGAGGAAGAGGAAGTGAGCTGTCAAGCTGTGCCTTCTCCCTTACACAAAAACAAAGATGGATGTGTGTGTTTGTGTGTGCATGGGTGTTGTATTTTCTTTAGAGTTTCTCACCGAGTCGGCGGCTCGCTAAGTGGCCCCTGACCTTGTCGGGCTGCAAGTTGAGGGTTAGAGGCCAGAGTCTAAACATGACGTGTGTGTGTGTGTGTGTGTGTGTGTGTGTGTGTGTGTGTGTGTGTGTGTGTGTGTGCACGCTGCAGTAACACCAGTGATACTTGCTGCAGACATAAATTCTCTCTGAATAATGATGCAGCCAGACTGTGAGCAACATGATGAACAAGACATCAGATGTCCAGGCATTTCCTTTACAGAGCTGAGGATGAGAGACACTCAGCTGATGTGCAGGAGGCCAGCAAGCTTGTTATCTGAGATCTTGTAACACTGACATTAGCTGGTTGTAAACCAACAAAGCCTTGTTGAGAAGCACTTCATACATGAGGGTCCTGGACTAAAGTTTCTTTAGATGAGGATTGTTGAGAATACTCTTCAGTCCACTTAGAGCCAGTCGTCAGTTGTTTGGACTGTTTCTACATCCAGTTAGAGTGGTGATGATGACGTGGTAGGAGTGTTTGTGTTGTTGGTGTTAGTGCTGGATGTCCTTCTGGACTGCTGGAGTTTTTCTCTGTAATAAATGGACCAAGTTTATTTTCAGATTAGGACCTTTGGTCAAAGGGCTATGGATCTATCAAAGACACAATACAGCGTCAGTGTCAGGGGAGTGAGTGTGTGTGTGTGTGTGTGAGGGAGAAGGCGAAGGGAGACTAGCTTCACTATCAAGGGAGTAATAGAAAACATTGGAGTGTCAGCTTGTATGTATCTGGGCTAAAAGCCTGCATCATATGTGTGTAGGAGAGAATGAGAGCTACGAGAGAGAAAGCAAAGAAAGTGAGAGAAAGAGAGAGAGGGACTCCATATGACTAGCACATGGCGGTGGACGTCTGCTCCGTTCACTTGTTATCCTGACAGACTGAAGACATTAAAACTTGGAGGAAGTAAGAGCAAGGGAGACAGGGGGAGGAAAAGAAGGGAGGAGAGAGGGAGGGTTGAAAGAGGGGGACAGGGTGACTAAGTCAGGAGAAAGGGGAAGTCTTCAGGAAGAAAAAAGGGAAGGGAAGGAGGGAGAGGAGAGAAAAAGGAGAGGTTACATGTGGCTATTTGACGTAGCCGTAGAGTTATGGAGCGAGACAGAATAGCCGGTAAGTTGTGGCTTTTTCCAACTTATTCAATACTTTAACGCTGAGAAGGTTTTGCTCAAGAGGGACTTTCTTTTACTCTTTTCTTTGTTAGACTGCAGAGGAAGCAGCTTCTTAGCAGTGGCAGCAGTCAGAGAGCTAGAAGCCACCCTGGCTGTGTTTGCTTTACTTGGTCAGTTGGGGTGGGAGCAGCCGTTCAGAGACTTATGTCTGTCTATGTGTCTGTATGTGTGTCTACACGTCAACTTTACCTCTCTGATTTATTTCTCATACATGTGGTCTGATCTACAAACTGACCAAAAGACTTTTCAGACATTTCTTCTCTTATTCCCATTGAATGAACAGCCACAGCTAAGCTCACTGTGAGCTGCACACACTATTTCTGAATAGCTACCATATGCAGAGCAACAGAGAGTAAACCTCATGTGATGGGCTGTCAAAGACGACTTGCCAGAATCAGGAAATGCAATTCCAGTGCAAAGTGGCTGCTGTGCTGTAATTGGCAGCCTTGGGTCGGATACTGACTTACAGCTGGTCCACATACACAACTATGATCCAACAATAGATGGACGATGGAGTTAAATCTTCATGCCATCATCACGTGGACTTTAAGCTGAAGAGTACAGTTGTCAGATTAATTCTGACTGACACAGATGGTTTATTTTAAGCTACGGGGAGTGGAAGGAGAGCTCATATGTCAGCTAATATGATTTGGTTTTCGACAGACAGCAGACTCTTTTGAGGAATGCTTAGCATGCATCAGAGTCTGTATACTGTCCTGCATCTGTGGCGTTATAACTCTGTCTAAGTCAGTAGCTTCTGGCATGGCTATTTCTCAGCAGAGATTGCTTCTTACTCTTTATTGATTTTAACGTGTGGTTTGTTGTGCTAGTGGAGATTCAGGGGAACTTCTGTCCAGGCCCATATGTGTTCAGTCTGCACTGAGAGTACTAAGACTAATCTAGCATGTTATAGTGATTAAGGCTGGACATCAAGCTGAGCGACACTCTGCAAATTAGCCTTTAATTCGACCGTTAATAAGGTGTCTGAGTTCAGAAACCATATGATGCACACAGACACACCATTTACCCATTTTTATTACCACTTGGTGGCAGTGTTGCAGTGTCATTTTGTCCTCTTCCGTGTAGCCACCATTTCCCTATATTCTGTGAAATGTTCCATGTGGATGATTCATATTTTGCAGATGGACGGATTTTTTAAATGGGAGATGGAGGAATTTAGTAAAGACTGACTCCAGTGGGGGCAAGGACTGTTTTGTAGCGACGTGAAGAAAACCCTGCAGCCAGGCATCACTTCCCCCCTCACTCCTCTCAATTGAGGAAGTCCTGCATGGGCTGAGCTACTTCCTGGTTTTCAACCTGTGCTGTGTAGTTCTGTTTGGACCTGTTGTCTTCACTACAGCCATTGCACCTACCTCACCCACCCCTGGCTGGCATTAACAAACTCTTGATTGACACTTCTATCTTGACCTCGAGTGCCTCCTACTTTCCTTTTCCGGGCCTGTTCAGGATTAAAATAATCTTCTAAAAATATGTATTACTATACTATATATTACTATATTAACTTGCTGCGATGGCTAGTTGGTGACACCCTGCCATTAAAATACAACAAAGGGAAAAGAAAAGAAAAGATTCAGTCAGGAAATGAGAGAAAAAGGTGTGTCATGTTGCTGACCATGTTCCATTAAAAAAAAAAAAAAGCGTACGGGATATCCTCTATGAGTGAACGCCCCGCAGTTCCCCTCCCACTACCCTCCCAGTATCTCACCTCATATTATTTCTCCGATTATTATTTAGTAATGATAAGTGAGGGAAGCATGAAAACAGCCAGCACAGGGAGTTCAGGAAACTGACTGGGAAGCCCCACCTTCAGTCCTCCTAAGGGAGGATTTCTGACAAGTGAAATTATTCAACATGATGGAAACACAGGTCAAGCCAGAGGTGATGTAACAGAAATAGATTAACTCCTCGGTGAAAGCTCAGGAGAAAGCTCAAGATTGTTTACAAGCAACTGTACTTCAGTAAGGTGCAAAGAGGAAATCAGCTAGTGTCAGAATGTTAACGTAGAGGCACGGTAAGTGTTTCATGCCACAAGATACATTTCTGTCCATAATTATAGTATTATGACCATATAAACCTTTGACAAATGCATTTTTGGAACGCATATACAGAATTTCATGCCAAAGATGCACTTTTTCTGACAAAGTAACAAAGATAACTGGCCAGCAACTCCTGAAATGCACCTTACTCACAAAATGATCTTAAATGTCACAAAATGCTTTCATGCCCAAACTGTTGGCCTAATGTTACAAAATCATATTTTTATATTTAACAGACGTATAAATAAAATTTTGATTTAATAAATATTTTGAAATAGTGACTCTCCACACTTTATGCAAAGAATTGGTGTGTTTTCATATTTTGTTTTCATTTGCATTTTGTACCATAAAACAGGAAGAATACATGGATAAAGAATAATGAATACAATTACATGCATATTAAATTATTTCATAGCTAAACATAGGGATCTATGAATAGCTTCAGCTATACCTTTTCTCACCTCTTACATTAGAACAGATAGGAAACCAAATATGGGACCTCTAATCTTCACGCCAGTAGGTGTGAGCTGTAAGTTGTCTACAGACTTTATGTGATACTTGGGTGTTTGCTTGCACCAAGATATCACAGACTCCATAGATCCATGTTACAAATGACATTTAGGCTCAGTATAACAATTCCCTGCACAGTGAGTAACATCCAAGTCTTAAAACCACTGCAGCGATATTGCTGCCAGCATAAATTGTCCACACAGCTTTTAGGCCAATTTAAAACGCTTACTATGAAAGAGTCAAGGATAATAGTTTTTCCAAAGAAATATCATATTAATAAAAACATGCGTATAGTACGTGAGTAGTGGCATAGATTGAATTGAGTTAAAGCACGGCGTTATGTGGTACAGAAGACTCTCAATGAATTCTTCCTACCCCTCTAACTCCCTCAGCCTCACTGTTCTTTCTTGAAACAATCTATTGTTTGTATTTCTCCTGTATTCTTTCTTCGGATTTGTGCAGCGGTTTCACTACCCTGTTTAACTGCACAATATTTCTGCAGTGACAGCATGTTATTTAGGCTCTGCTACAAAATAAGTTAATTCCTCTAGCATTCAGAAGTGTAATTTTGTCAAACTTCCTGGACATGTAGGTCAAACTGATTATCATTAAAAGGTAACATTTAGATAAATGCTGAAACCACACACATCTGTGTGTAGCTCATCTGGCCAAATAGAAGTAACACTCAAACAGAGAGCTTGGTTTTGTGCAACTTCCTGCCAATAAATGTTTGTGGTTGAGCTGAATTCCTGTTTGTCTTAAACTGACCAAGCAACAAAGCCTAAAATCTGAGGTGCATACTAATATGTCCTGTATAAACTAGATATCAATATACAAAAACGAAGGGATTTACTTACTGGTGTATATAAGTTTCATTATCATTTCTTTGTTCCAAGGGCCACAAATAATTTTCTGCATGTTAGGGATACGTACAACAAATAAAATAGCAATTTTAGAGAAAAATTGAACAAAGATGGAGCTATTTATCAATCATACTGTGAATTTGTAAAGAATAGTGAATTCAAGGTCTTAATAAGCTGCACAGTGATCAACAAATCCCAGAAAGATGAATTCAGCATGCATCATGAAATCTGACAACCTTGCTGATGAAAACATTAAATTACTTTATTAAAACAACACTGTGTGCATTTGTTATAGATGACACACTTTCACACCCATAATTGTTGTTATTAACAAAGTTAATACACAACTCCTTCAGCGCCACAGAGATATGGGGCTGGGTGGTTTTGGTAAAGGAGATCCTTATCCTACTATGTGCAAAGGCCCCTGTGTTTACAGTGCTATTTCAGGGGCACTGGGACACACACAAACACAACCGCGTCCACAGTCACAGTCAAGTAACCACACGAGCACATGCATGCACAGGCACATATTCACATGACGTTACTCACAGTGCAAACATGCATACATACACACGCTTCTCCAGATGTTGTTCTGGAGCTTTCCCTCGTTCTGTCACTCAGCTTTGCTTCGCAGCCAGCCCTGAGTGTGTATCCATGTTTAGATAAATACACACTGGCTGGGGGAGGTGTGTATTTCACACACCATGTGTTTTGGTTTAATTGAGTACTACAGAGACTTGTGGCATACAGTTTAAGGTGCAGCCCACTTTGGCACTGGGCACTGTACGTATATATATATACACACCGGTGTGTGTGTGTGTGTGTGTGTATATACATATATATCTATGTATATATATATATATATTCAAAGCTTAATTGCAGAACATATGACAACAAGAGATATTCTAACCAGTAAAGCTCCATGATTGATGGATTTAGGATACAGCAAATATTGAGTGTACACACCACTGTGTGTGCCATACTCTGTTCTTTATTCTAAAACACCTTTGCAGCAATTGTATGAAATGACCAGACTGCACCATAAACACACAGCGTTATTCTTTGTTACCATCGACCTCTCAGGTGTTAGGGTTAGGGGCCACTGGGTGGGCTTGGCATCCTATTAGTGCCCCTTAGAATGGAGCTTTTCATTCATATGGGATTTTCCCGAACACTTATAGGCTATAAAAGTGCCAGGCACTGGTGCTGTACCTTTTTTGCCTTCACCAAGGGTGAAACAAACATATGTGATTTGTGATAGCTGATGTGTGACAGTATCTCTTGGCTATCTGGAAGTGGAAATGCCAACTTCCTGTGGCCCTTTTAGGTTTCCTATGAGTACTGATTGTGGACCAGCTTCTACATTCACTTTAACCATTAGTGTGGAAATGCTAAAACTGACAATTAATCACAAATTTTATTTGCAGTCACATCTGGCTCCGAACAGGAAGCTGTGAAAAGCCACCTACTCATGACCAATCCGTAATTAGAGCGATAGCATCACTATTTGCTTGTTTCTGTGGGAGATTCATGGATATGAAATGCTGTAGCACATCCCACAGGGAGAAGTAAATGCAAGGCCAACTTTGATATTTCATCACTTTTATCAAGATCTTTTCAACAGCGTTTCTCTATCGCCCCAAAGAACAGTCTCTAAATTGGCCACAGCAGCTTCAAGGACAAGAAGTGTAACCATACCCACCTCATCAAAAGCTGGCTTGTCGTCAGTGCCTCTCCCAAAAGAAATGCTGCAGTGCTAGATTACCTGGTCAGATGTGTCCACCAAGCTCACATTCCCATGCTTTTACTGATAATACGGTGTCACAGAGGGCATGTTGGTGCACGAATCACTGTCTGACTCCCTTAGAGGCGCCGTCGTATATCCCTTATGTCAACTTTCTTCAGGAAGTCTTTTGGGTTTTTCTGTCACAGGAAAGCAGCTTCTACAGAAGTGACTACACTTTAATTAACATGCCAGCCAGTTTGTAGAGGTTGTTTACTCTAAACTGAAGCCTCAAATTCTCACTTAAACTGTAGTCCCTCTGTAGCTGTGGCAGAGTGAAACTTGCCTGCCCTTCTGAAGGCCATTTAAGAGCCACAGTTGTAACAGATGATCTTGTCTGATTGCAAATTAACTTGGTTAAAGTGACTGTGTGACATGACCCTTTCACTGTCAGAGCTGCTCAGAGGCTCAATGAGGAAATCAGACCTGAGAGCCACTTTCAGCGAAAAGGGTCTCGGGGAATGACAGGGTCTGTTGTCTGCGTGAATGCTTGCGCGTGCATGTATGAGTGTGTGGGGGGCAGGGGAAACACACACACACACATGCACAAGGCATGAGGGAGAAGGGGGAGTGTGTTTCTAGTAGGGGTGGAGACGGGAGTAGGCTTGCCTTTTTGCTCTGTCTGAAGTGTGAATGCAGCGATGTAGAGAAGTTAGGAAGTCAGAGAAAAGTTGCTCCTCTTAGAGAGCTGTGGACTTGGACTTGTTTCTCATTTACCCTATTTTGGAAATTGTTCAGAATTAACAGGGAACCACTTGAGAGTTGAAAGAGAAAGAAGTTTTGTGAAATTTCTTGCCTGAAAAAATGTCTGATTCTGGAGTCAATCCACACCTGGAGGGAATTATTTCTGATTTTGAAGGTTTGTAATTTTGCTTTCTGCTTCTTTTTTTTTTCCCACTTACAATATTCATGTTAACAGTTTATGGTAAGAAGCAACATCTGTCAGAAGTATGCAGTTTGTGAATAGTATTAATATCGATCAACTTCCACTTTGTGTGTGTGTGTATGCCTGTCTAGTACCTTAAAGTGCATGTATTTCTATGACTGTGTGTACTGTGCACGTGTGCATGTCTGCTTGTTACTGTGTGTTAAAATCAGGGTGATGGACACATACTAGCCAAGTCCCTGTAGCATATAGTCCGATACTGATTATACCCAAGTTACATCAATAATAGAAACAAACACAGCACTAACACCACACTATTCCAGCACCGGAAAGCCTTCAGCTGAAAGCACTAAGAAGGAGACAGTGGAACCCTCAACACTAAGAGCTAACATCTGTCTAACCTCTCATACAACATTCACAACTGTGTCTCTCCTTTGTTTGCTAAGCCATTGTAGAGCTGGCATTAATTCTCTTTGTCCTCCTGTTCCTCTACCGTTCTGTCTTTCTTCCTTCCACACTTCTTTCCTGTTCCTCCTCCGGTCCCTCCAGCTGGTCTTTGGCCTGATGCTCACTGTGAGAGGTCATGGACTGAAGCTGAGAGCAGAAGCTAGAAAAAGTATAAAACAGTATCCTGATTACTGGAAATACTCTATTTTTCTAGCACTGTTTGAATAGTTCAGGTAGCACAGCTTCCGTCCAATAACCTGGTTTACATTGATTAATTTAATCTTCATCAGTCCACTGCTTGCTTATTCAGTGAATATATCTGTGTCACTTTGTTAAAGTTTGGAAAGGCTGAAAAAAAATCTGGCTCAGTTTTTAAATGCTACAAAACTGAATTGAAAAACCATAAAAATTGAAAAATTGAGGTGTGTCAACTTTCTTATGCTTGTTTTGCTTGTAGTAATCAGACATGGTCAATGAAAACAGGGTTAACAAAGTGCATGTTGGATCATCGTATAGTGTCTGAAATCTCCTCCCTCCATACCTTTCCCACATTGGAGTTGGGAGGACTGCGTGTGACGATTTTTGTAATTTCCCGAAACCAGCAGTCTAATAGCACATCCACTTCATACAGTGATTGTCCAGGTGTGCAGAGGTGAGAGAGTATGAAGGTTTTGAACTTCTCTCTCAAGCTCTTTGTTCATTCTTCACACAGCTACTTCTATCACAAACATCGATTGTACAAATGTGCAACACCATGAAAGACTATTCAAAAGTGTGTGCCCTCTCTATGATGGTCGGCTTTTAGCCCTGCCTTTGAGTGTGGCATTTCGGATCAGCTATAAACACTCTTGCCTTCCGTCGTGGTTGAACAACAGGTCATACAAACTAGTGTTTCAAGCATACCCCGACATTTATTGGTATATTTTGTCAACAGAAAACATGGAATGGGCTTTATTTTTTTAATTGAAGATTATAGATCATATACAGTAATCAGAACCTAGTGCTCAGTCAGTGGTGACCGTTGTTGTGAAAATGGGATATTGTGTTTATGGTGGATAGGAGATCCATGTTAACTAGTTTATTCAGAGTGACATAAAAAGACAATAAAGATTAACTCCTAAATTAAGTTAGAGTAAGGTCAATACCAGGTTCCTCTCTGTATGAATTGTCAAAGACAGCATTCAGTATGTACTTACTATATACAGACAGAAAGCACTCTACTCACTACCAGTACCCAATAGTGTATAATCTACCCCACTGGTAGATTATACTGGTCAGTATGAACAATTTTCGCATTTGCATCCAGGACAGAATCAGGCATAGGGAGAGGTGCATGGCAAACACTTGACTGAGTGAATCCCCATTTTATCACAGATCATAATGTTTTCCAGTACATTGTGCTGCGCTGTATCTCACCCTGAGGAGGAAATAGGCACAGAGAGGGAAAGGAAATGTAATTGGTGAGCACACTAAAGATGTAATAATGCCTCTTGGATGGACTCTTACGGAAAATTATTATGGACTATTATGGAAAATGGATAATAGAAACCACCATAACAACTACACACTGAAACAATATTATGATTTTCTAAAAGGTAGAAAATGTTTCTGCTGAATCTAAACATATGAGTCACCAGAGAATAAACCCAGAATAAGCCCATATTTGTATATTCAGAGACTTTGTAGAGTCGCACATGGGCTCCTGCTATGTTTGCCAACCTAAACTGAGCTTTGAGTCCCATCCAAAGTATTTTGTACTGATTATCTGAATAAAAGTGCCATGTTGTTGCTCCAGTGTGGCATGTGGACACAGAGAGGCAATTAATGTTGAAATGGAGAGAGTAAATGTGTGTGGTACAATTTGTAATCCTGGCAGAGAGGCCAGTGTGTTCTTAAGTTGGTTCAAGTGGGTCATGTGTGTAAATACAACACTTTCTTAACAGTTCTCAGTGGTCCTGTTCGCTCTAAGAAGTATATTAAACCACGAGCATGTAAGGCGTATGACTGTTAGGCCAGTTATATAAAATATGGATTTCTATATGTACAGTACCGTATGTGTATAGGCTATTTGACTGAATCTTTTGTTAGTCACTCTGCTTCTGCTCCTTCTACCATTACTCATACCTACACATACACACACACACACAGACTATCTGCACCCAGATGCTGAAGATTCAGCTGACATCTCTGCACCATCATGTTCTCTAACCAGTAATTTACTGGCACATTCAGTGTCCTGCCGCCCCGGAAAAAATATTTTTTTGTCGGGGTGTGTGATTTAGAGTGCTTGGTCAGAATATTTTAATTTCTGCTTTGAGGTCACTGGGCTCTAATTAATCATGTTTAACATTCTCTGGGTCAGTTCATGTTGCCAACCACTTTCTCTCCCCCACACTCGCTTTTTATCAGAACTTTATTGAAACTCCAGATACTATGTGTTAACAGGTGTGAAGTGGAATGCAGCCACTGTCTTTATACCTTCACTGGTCACTGATGTAAATCAATCGGTTCTTCAAGTGGATAGTAGTAGATAACCAGTGCTTGATCAAAGGAACAGAACAGGGCTTTTCCTGTCAAAGTTTGAAGCGTAGAGATCCTGAAGCTAAGCATCAGGCCAGCTATTCAACAGCTGCCTGAATGACTTTGTGAGTGTGTGTGTTTGTGCATTTTTGTGTGTGTGTCTGCACTCTAAAATCTTTAATCAGCGGTGAAATTGCCTCTTGGTTCTTATTAGTATTCTGATCCTTTAAACATCTGGCATTTCAGCATTACTGAAAAGATTTTGACCTCAGATCAGCACCAACTTACCTTTTCTGTGACACATCCTCCCTCTTGACCAAACACCTCTCACAATCCCTGAATTCCTTTGCGCTGGACACAGGGTGTTGGCCAGACCTGGAGGGAACCACACAGTAAATCTAAAACTGTGAGCTGCGCTGCTGCTGGTCAGCATTAGTAAAGCGTCAGTGGGCAGTAAGAGGAAGTGTGTGTTTGACAGTGTAGCATTAAGGTTTCGTCTGACCAAGCAAAATACCATAGTGTGAAATTCTATCGTTCGTTGTTTGGCCTTGTCTTGTCAAATAAGATGTTTTTCCTGGTTTGACCACATCGACTTGTATTCTGCAGCTATTGACATCAGAAACTCCACTGCGCATAAACTGGTTTTGTATAGCCAGTGTTTGACATAGAGTAACTGTCTTGATCAGTTGACTTACTGCCTGTGGCTAGAATTACAAGACAGATTAGGAGTTCAAGGCTGTGTACAGTACAGTACATCCTTTTATTAATTAAAATACTGGTGTAGTGGGTTATTGTTGTTATGTTACTGTATTTTTATGTGCATAGTTCTCATTCAAACAGTTACAAAATTAAGAAGTTGTCTAATCAATTGAATTATTTGTGTTTACAGGTGCAAAGTAGAGCCAGGCAAATAAATAAATTATGGTCTGAACCGAAGTTAGAACCAGGCTTTTATTGGAGACAGGCCTTTATATCTAACTTTCCCTGTTTTATAATGTTCTAGTGTTGTTTGCTGTTTACTGTTCATGCACTTTATGCAAGTCAACACTTTATACATCTGTTTCACATTAAAAATCTTCCAGAAGTTCAGGGGCACTTCACTTTTCTGGAAGGCTTTTATTGTGATACATCTGTAGGAAGTGTAGATATTCATTATCAGCAGCTTAACATCAATCATCAGAATTGATATATAACATATAACATATAATATATAACAGTGTTTCTGTATATATACAGTATAGTAACTCAGAGCAGCAGAGAGATGACTATCTGTAAATGTAGATTATGTTGAGTTTACATTGTTTCCTGGTCTTTATTTTAGATTTCATTCATTCATATCATTCTAGAAATCATTTGGGATTTTCAGTATTGTAATATCATGGCATGGTATTAATTTGCACTGTCCTGGTCTTAATTTTTTGGAGCTTATCTGACCGCCAAGTCCACATTACTGAAGCTTTTCCCTCTCAAAGACTTCATATATTCTGAAAGACGAATCATTCCTAACATATTTTCATACTAAAGAGATGTATAGTGATAGTAAGGTATTTGATCAAGAATATTTGACTTTCTCAGTATAGTCCAACCCTACTACAAAGTAACAAAATGCACAGATGTCAATTATGACAAGATCATCTATAACAGGAGTGGGACATTTAGCATACCTAAACTTGTCTGCTGTCAGTCCCAACTAATATCAGTGATAGTGAACACAATAAGTGGCAACTTTGTCTTGACCTGTTTTACCCTCACCCTCTCAACCTACAGCCTCTTTGCCTCTCTATCTCTTTTCCCTCCTTTCCCTCCTGTCTCTCTGTTTGTTTTCCTCCCTCTAACACTCAACTATCTCCTATTATTGCATCTGGGCTGAGATGATATTGAATGTTTGTGTTCATTGGTCGGGATGTCCTTGAGAGAAAAGTGATGACACTGATGATTAAGAGCCAGCCTAGCCTAACACCTGGGCTGTATTAGGACAAATGACCATGAACCAAAGTAAGGATACAGCTGCCTCCATCTTAGTTTTTGTTGCGCCAATAATCCTGTACTATATTGCCTGCACTGCATTATCTTCCCACATGAGACACCGTGAGATACTGGACACTGGGCGGTGATAGGTAGTGGAGGGATGTGGGGAGACGAGACTCCTGGCTGCAGTTAATGAGGTTCCTCTGAGGTAGACTGGACCTCTCGTTTCCAGCTCATAGTCTGGGAATGCTGTTTCACTGGGAGCGATACTCCTTCATCCATCTGTCAGTCCCACGCTCGTGCACAAATACTGTTCATAATGCTCCATGATGCAATACTTCACGCAAAGAATATGCTGGATGGAAGTAAAAGACCTATTTCCCCTTTTGCTGCAGATGAACAGGAGTTGAATGATCATCTGAATGAGAGATGCCCTGAATGCCTTTTTCCATTCTCTATATTCCCAGACAACATTAAAGCACAGAAAGATTCTAATTCACTTCTGCTCTTAAATCATGTACTCTTGACTGCACAGTCTCTAAATACAAACAAATGGCTTGAGAGGAAAGCACTCAAGTCCTCTGCTGTAATCCCGTGCCTGAGGGCATATAATCACAAAGCAGCCAAGAACAGAAATACTAGTCTAAGATCACTTTAACAGGTCACTGGCAAAACAACGTTGCGGTTCAGCTCTCTTATTTTGACAAAACTTGTAAATATGGATCCTGATATCCCTCCCATGTTCTGCTTTAGTTCTCACATTTACAGCTCTTCCAAAATGTAACAAAAGTCTACAGCAAGTGTCAAGAGATGTTAGAGTGTGCACGGTTTCCTAAAGTGTTGGGGCTCTCAGGGGAGGTTAAAATGAGGGCTTCGCTCGCTACACAATGCAGTCTTAAAGCGTGCATCACAACCTTTCAGCTCCTTCTGAAAAGTGCAGACCAATGTTGGCAGACCAACTTATTCTCTGGCCAGAGTTGAAAGTAGCCACAGCCTTGGACTCCCTCTCAGCAATCATAAAACACAAGACAGAGGAAAGCAGGGGGAAGAAGGACACAGTCCAGTGGCAATATGGGTTTGGACACTCACTTACACTTACAAATTTACTGTATATAATTTTATTTTATATGTATATCTATCAAAGGATGGATTTTAAAGCTGTTTATGGTGCCTTACTGGATAATGAACTCTGTTCTCATCAGAACTTTGGCACAGAATATAATGGGACTGTGAGAAAATGTTAAAATGGGTATGAGTGAATGTTTAATGTGTTTCTAACACAAAGACCTTTTTTTGTGCTTATTACGGGACATTTCATGCTTTCCACACATAATGTAAGTACTGTACCACTATCTGGAGTAGCAAAAGCTAACATTACAACCTTAGCAACACTTCCATTGTGCAAGAATGCCAAAGATGAAAGGAAACTATGCTATAAGGTCTAGATAAGGGTTTACAGGAAGTGGTGGGGGGTTAAGGAGATTTGTAACACAAATCACCACAAGACGTGAGTGCAGATCCATTTATTCCCATGGTGTACATGGTGTACAAGAACGTCCTTGGTGTGTCCCACTAACACGAAAAAAGAATAATACTTTGGCTCTGGCCTGAATTTTTGTCGGGGGGGAAATTGTATCAAATGTCCACCATGTTGGAATGATGCAGCTTATAGCAGTAAATTAGATTAGTGGTGCTGGCTGATGTGTGTGGGGAGACGGCTTTGATGTGATTGTGTTGAGCTCTGCGTCCCCTAACAGAGTTTCGGCTTTACACAGAGTGCAGTGGGGCTGGGGCATGGTCCCCTCCCTGTGGGTGTAGTCGCTTAAAAATAAACACGTATACATTCCCGTAACACATACTTGCCCGTTTTTACAAGCACTTTGAACAAAACTACATGCCACAAACACCACAAGCCACAAACAGATCAAATAATCAGCTCTGCATTTTGGATTGTAGGAAACAGGAGATGTTCTTCAGGGTGTGCGTGAGCGGACTGGTCTATCTAGTGTGTCATTATGATACCAGCTCCTGGCCATTGGCTTGGCACAGCAACTCCACGACGGGAGTCAAATTCAAGTTGACTTTGAGCCAGTGCACTCTTCCCGGGGGGGGATTCCATCCCTCATCATCTTCATCTTGGACAGTAAAGCTATTTTCTCACGTCACAAACTAATCGAGGGGAAGGATGCTCCTCTGTCTCTGTGCTCATGTTGCTCATAAACAGGGAGACTTGGGACTTTTTTGCTTAAATGCTTGGCAGTGAACAATCCTTGGCTGATTGCGTGCATTATAAGATGTCGTGAAACGCTTCAAATGGCTCCGTGTAAAACCCTAGAATTTTATTTTGTAGTGTGCCACACACATAGTGTCCAAGTCATGACAAAACAATGCATGAATCCACTTAAACATGCTATACCTGCTACTGGTGATGAGGGATGTCATGAAATTAGATAGGTATATGGCTTAATTGTTTGTGCATGCTGTTTCATTTGTGTTACCACCAAAATTGCTTCTATAGCTACCCCACCCTCAACCCTCAAGCGCTTTACTACTTGGATGCTGTTCGTAATGTGTTTTAGAAAAACAGTTCTTTTTGTTTACTGCTCATTTAATTGGTATGACCTTTTTGATGAACATTTTATAATATTGTTCCTACTTCCTATAAACAGCAATCTTTACCCATAAATGGTTTATAAGGGAAAGATGAGCTTGTTTTTGGTTTTGAAATTGTAACAGAGTCAATGTGCTTTCAATGTATTGTGTTTGGTTTTATGCACTGGTCGAAAGTAACTAAGTACATTTGCTCAAGTGCTGTACTTTTACAGTACAATTTGGAGGTACTTGTACTTGTTTACTTGAGTGGTTCCATGTTATGCTGCTTTGTACTCGCTACTACTCCTTTTCAGTTGGAAATATTATAATTTTTACCACACTACATATATTTGACAGCTGTAGTTCCTAGTTACCTTTCAGATTAAGATTTTACATTAAAATACATTTTTAAAAGTGTATCAAATACAATGTATTGTTATGGATTTATGGTTTCAAACCATGACCCCTTACAAAAAAGCTGTGTCTACAATTCCACCTAAGCTCCACTTAACAACCTAATTCATAATAATATCAGTTGCACAGACAAAATGCAGAGCGAGTACTTTTACTTGTGATATTTTAAATGCATTTCGCTGATGATGCTTCTGTACTTCTACTTATGTAGTATTTTGCATGAAGAACATTTACTTGTAATTAAGTACTTTAACACTGTTGTATTGGCACTAGTACTTAAGTATCTTAATACTGTACTTCTTCCACCACTGGTTTTACCTAGTTATAGTGCACTATTTTGTTAAGTAACAGCTATGTTTAGTCACAGCAACAATGAACAATTATTTTCATTATTTGATTTGGCAAGATATTCAATTTACAATGATATAAAACAGAAAAAAGCAGAAAATCCACTGGAGAAACTGGAACCAGAGAATGTTTGTCTCACACGATAAATTGATTATAAAAATAGTTGCTGATTTGGTTTTCTGTTACTAACTAATAATTTCAGCAGTAAAATGACCCTATTACTGATATGTGGTGTTTGTCTGTTGCACGCAGCTCTGAAGAGGTCCTTTGAGGTGGAGGATGTCGACACTTCATCTCACTCTTCCCCCGGCTCCCGTCGGACAACCAACTCCCCTCACCGTAACGCCATGTCTCCCACTAGCATCTACTACCGTGACCTGGGCACTGCCGCCCCGGCCACCAACAACAACAACCTCAACTATACCCAACCTCGCTCCATCATGGGCGGAGGAGGCTCCAAGACCCCCGAGCCTGTGTCGCGTCGTTCTGAACTTTCCATCGACATCTCCTCGTCTTCCAGCAAGCAGATGGATAACATCACCAGCCCTGCTTCCGCACGCTTTGCGACCAACAGCACCCTGAAACGCCCTGAAATCCTGGGCCACTCCAAGACCCCTGAGATGAGCCACAAGAGGGAGGTCACTTTTGCCAAGACACCTACTGATTCCCCAGTGATACGTCGCAATGAGGGCAATAATAACAACAATGGGACCAGCCGGACCCCTGAGCCGAATCATACTCGAAAGTTTGAGCCTCCTAGTGCTGGAGATGTCCGTAAACCTGATATCAGCATCACCAGAGCTCCCCCAGAAAACAATGGCCACCACCCAGCAGTGCACCACCCACACCACCCCAATCCTCACCACAACACCATTGTCACCACCTTCCGCTGCTCCTCACCTAATCATGCCGGACGAAAATCCCCAAACCCTGACCGTAAGTCTGTTTAATCATAATATAACCCGTCTTTACTGGTGCATTGCTGTTTATCTTGGCACTTTACCGCCACCTGTTGATCATTGGAACAGTGTGAAACCATTGGCAGGAATGTGTATCGTGTCACACGCACATGCACGTCCTTGTGCATGTGCACAAGAAACAAAAAGAAACAAAACAGGGACCCAGTCTTAGAGAAACTGCTGCATATGGTTACTATATTTCAAACACCCCACAGGAAACCTATAAAATGGCTGTCAGTAAAATTTCTTTGGTGACATTTTCACTTCCCAGTGATCTGTTGCACTTTCTCAGCTCAGTCATTGTGGCTTAAGTTGGTAATGGTTACTGCCTAGTTCTTTATCTTAATGTTATTGTTTTATTTTGTCTAAAGAACAATTTAACACTAGCTTAAAATCTTATGCTGACCTTCAGTGGTTTCATCACCTTGTTGCAGTGATGTAGGGGTGTACTCCGGGAAGTGTCAGTACACCGTGACATCACTGATGGTTACAGGTGCTACAGAACACACTTCTGACCACCAAGTTAGTCGTCTAAGGCAGAGGCCCAAGAATTTCCTCCAAACCCTTGCTGGTGATGTAATTCATACAAAATATGTTTGTATTACAAATGCACAAACAACAAATTACAAATGTACTTACTTTGATTCTTTTCTGTCTGTTCATACTAATTTCCTTTGGATTTCATGTAGAACCTCATGAAACTGTTGGCTTGTTGTGTAAAAGCTGAATCAGAGACTGCAGTAAATTACTACTGTAGCATAGCAGTGCTTTGGTGCTGTGATTTAGTTCACCAGCCTGTGTGATTGCTTTAGCACAGTCTTACCAATTTGGTGTGTCATCAGTGGAAAAGAGATCAAAGTGAGTCTAATATCTTAAACTCAAATAAAACCAAATGAAATTTTCTTATGTGAGGAGGAAAGGGCAACCTTTCACTCTTGGCTGTAAGTTAGTTTACATTCAAAGCCCACTGAGTAAAAAAAAAGTCACATTTTCCAGATTACATTTCATTTGGACTCTGATTCATTTGGACTTTTTCATCTCCCTGTTCCCTTTCCACTCACACTGAGGTTACAGACTAACCCAAGTATCAGGTCTCTCACTAAGAAAAAAGTCAGTAACAGGAGTGTCTTGTTTGATTAGTCTGATGTCTGCATGTCTGTCAGTAATATAAGTAACCATGTCCTTGGAGGCCTGTTTATCAGTAGAAACAGCAGACTGAATGTCTATATTTGTGGTAATCCATGTCTGTTCTTAATGCAGCATTGGAGCCGGGGTGGTTTTTGTTATGTGATGAAAGCCTAACCTTGGCAGCACCAGAACAGTATTATGGTAGTTAAATAGTAATTAGTGCTACAGTTACAGTAAAACTATATGCAGCAGAGAAGGATAGATTTGAGCCCACAGGGTAAGATTAGTTTCTCTGATGCAGCTTGTGACATGATACAACAAAACACACAGAATACAATTTGTATTTATGCTTATATTCAGTTGGAACTGAATGTGTAATATGAAATAAGCAGTACTATATGCTACCTGTTTGTTTGTTTTCAGTTTTCACATTGTTAGTGGTAAAGGTAAACATAAGGGACAAACCTGTCCTCAAGATACTGCATGCACAAACACACGAGTGTGTTTTTCATTAGATTTCACTAGATTTCTGTAAATATGGGGGAATTTAAAAGTATAATCACATGTTTTTAAGTTTACCAGGTGTCTCAAATTTTAACAGCACATTAACAATATTTAAGCAAAATATAGATAACATTCCAGGGCATTGTATCAAAACTTTATGGCCACTTGGGGGCAGCGGAAACAAATCATGAGCACAACATTGACATACTAATCACCTTTTAAGTTGATATGGTGAACTTGTTAGCAAACTGTTGCTTCTTTACACATCCAGCAGTTATGGAGCATCGTTTATCAGTCATTTGGAGTCGTGTTTTTGGCCACCTTGCAAATGTAAATCCAATATTCACTCTCTTTTTAGCTCTGTTTTTGGTCTCCACCAACTCCTGTGAGAAATATCTGGCTCTTTAGCTGCTAAATGTTCCACTATGTTCACCAGCTAGTCGCTATAACTGTATCTGTTGTTTGGTGTTGAGCAGGTAGTGTACAGTGGATTTTCAGGGCCTTTTTTTGTTGATAACACCTGCCTGCTGTGGCCAAAAACGCTTCTATAAGAGCAGTGAGAGTGAACCAAACAGTAAAGTTGCCGGCAGTACAGCTAAACAGTGAGCTAAAACTGGATAAAGTTCTGTAAAGGCAAGGAGAGCTTCAAATTCAGGTGATAATTCTCTGTACAGTAGGTTCCTCCGTATGAGCGATTCCATTCACAATGTCACATTGTTTTAACCTTGTCATTTGATGTTGTTGTTACAAAAAATAGCGATAAAAGCCGCTTTAACCATTGCTGCTCTGTGTGTTATTTATTTATGTGTGCCTTTAGTCACATATACAAATTCAATGGCTACTAGCTTGCAACATCACAAAACTACAGTAAAAATGTGAAACTGTGTTGGACTGGATAAATCAGTGTCTCCGTATCACTACTAACCACCTTGCCTAGTACTCTATAATTAGCTCTTGATGAAATATAATGATGGGTGTGCTTTCCTCTTGATTTAGGCCATTTGATGTTATATATTCCTGTTTTGTACTTTATACTGGCTGCAAACTGAAATTCTGCACTTTGTCATTTGGCAGATGTTTTGTAGTCAGATTTCCCTGAGTATATTCACTGTCACAGTGTCTCTGTGTGTCTGTGCTTCAGACTGTCATGTTGTACCCATAATGTTTCTACTTCATATGACTATACATTTCTTGTCTGTGCTGAAGGTTTTACATGGTTCTTTCCTAGATTATGGGGGTGGTAGCCACTTATTTGTCCACAGAGAGAGGCCCTAATAGGGGTCTAAATGAAGGGGGACCTGCCACTTAAGTTCAAGTTATATCCAAGGCATGAATACACATTGTTCTCCTGGTATGTGGAGAAAAATTGGTTTGCTAAATTATTATTTGCCCCTATTACTCCAATAAAGTGCTTTTAATATTTTCATCAGTGACATAAATATGACAAATTGCACCCATAGAGGAGCTGTTGGCAACACTACAAGCAAATATTATTTTGTGGTGTTTATTTTTTTCCATATGGCTGTCAGCTGTGTATCTATGAGATATGCTGCTTTCAGCATTCAGTTTTCCAGGAGGAAATTACATCACACATCATTTGTGTGCGCGCACACACACACACACACACATACATACATGCATACATACAAAAGTATCCTGTGCTTCCTTCCATGTTCTGCCAGCGTGATTGTTTCCCCTGCTGTGTGACCTCACTGCAGTGCGCTTCCTCTCTCAGGGGTCATGTGATCTAAGTCCGTCAGCTTCCTAGCAAATATCCCTCTGTACTTTGATCTGAGCATCACAGAGAGTGAGCTACACTGGGATGTTTATGCAAAAGGTCAGCATGAAAAGGGTTGTGAATACACACATAGAGTGAACTGCAATTGCTCGAAGATCACTGATAAGCAAATCCGTCATGTTTTGTGGCTTGACAACCTCAGTCAGTGGAGGTCACTCACAAACACAGACAAACAGACTAACCACCTAACTAGAGCTGAAACAATTAGTCAATTAATGGATTAGAGGATTGGCAAAAAATTAATCAGCAACTATTTTTAATCATTTGAAGCAAGTTTTGAAGAAAATGTGCCACAAATGTGCTTGTTCCTGGTCCTCCAATGTGATGATTTGCTGCTTTTGTTTGTTTAAACTAAATATCTTTGGGTTTTGTATTTGGTGGGTCCATCAATGCAATCTTATGTTCTATAGACAAGCACTGCCCAAAGCATTCACCTGCAGAGAAATGTGTATAATTTCTATTTTCCAGTGTGCTGGAAGAAGCAGATACAGAATCTATATGTTATGACTTCACATTGATTATATAAGTGACGTTCGATAGCACATGTAAGGAAAATGACAAAGAAAAACCTGATCAGCCGCATTTCAGGCTACAGACACCAGACTCATTCTGATTGGTATCTGGTCTGCTCCTATGTGTTCAGCCAGATGAGGAACCTTATCTTGACAGACAGACCTGCTGTTCATCAATCCATCAAACACTGCAGAAAGAGCTCTACCATCTCTAGACAGAAAAGCGTAGACCACCTGTGGTCAGAAATAACACATTTCTTATCACTTTTCAGACCAGCTTTCACATTTAAGAAACTTTGTTTCACCTCAAATTTGTTTTGTTCTTCACATGTAGGAACCTAGTCGCTGAAGGACAGGGATTTATATAGGGCTGCAACTAACAATCATTTTCATTATTGATTAATGTGCAGATTATTTTCTGGATTAATCGTTTTGTCAATAAAATGTCAAACAGTGAAAAATGTCCATCACAATTCCCTAAAGCCCTCAAATGTCTTGTTTTGTCCAACCAACAGTCCAAAACCCAAAGTCTGTTTATCAGTTTACTATCGTATATGACATGAAAAGCATCAAATACTCATATCTGAAAAGCTGGAACCAGTGAATATTTGGCATTTCCACTTGAAAAATAATTAAAATGATTAATCGTTAATCAAAATAATTAGCCAATCATTTTCTATTGATCGACTAATTGCTGCAGCTCTAGATTAATATAAACCACTGACAAAATAATTGGGCTTGTGTCCTTTTTGACATTGTTAAGACAAATACTTGCTTTCACTCTTAACACCAAAGAAGGACTTTGTCTCGCTTACTGTAACTAGACTCTGGCGAGGTCAGTAGATAGAGAGGTTGACCATAAATAGTGTAGTTATCACTGAGATGATGGCACTGGTATGTTATCATTGGGGTCACATTGGGGATTACTGTTACAGCACTAAAGAGAGTGGAAAGGAAATCAAGGCTATAGTATAGATAGTGCTGCTTTCTGCTGTAGGGGTCAGGAAGAAATGTGTATTTAAAGAGTGTTACTGAGGAGTCACTTCACGTAGTGCCATTGTGTCCTGTCTTCCTGTTGTGATGGTAAAGAACAAAAGAGATATCCTAATTTCAACCTAGCAGATTCTGTATGCTGAATCTGAACAGCATACCGAACTGGACTGAACTGAAGTGGAATTTGTCCTTATATTGCCTAAATAAACAGATTATCTTGTAGCACATTTGTTTTCCTAATTGAGGTGTAGTCATTATGAAAGAAAGAGCAAGTGAAGCCATTTATGTTTTATTTGGATTGACCTTCTGAAAGTGGGGAGGAGGGGCCAGCGGAGGGTGGTGGGCGATTTGTCTCTGCCTGTCCATAGGTCAAGAAAGGGCACACTCACACGTGCACACACACACACACACACTTTCTCCATCTCCAAATTTTTGTCTTACTTTTGTTGTCTCTCATCGACACTCCTACACAAGCAAGCACACACATACAGGCACCCTCAGGCAAAGGCAAATCCGAGGTCAATCCTCTCCCAGTTTAATTACTCTGGACTTATCCCAGACCATTACTCAGTGTGACCTGTCGGCTAATTACCCAGAAAAAAAGGGAGCGAGGCAAAGAAAAGGAAAGAGATTTTGCGTATGTGCTAGTGATAAGGAACTGTTGCTGACTGAGAATAATTGTTGCTAAGTTGCATATGTGAGTATAACTCTGAGGCTCAGCGGTAAGAGTTTAGTATTCCTACCTTGTCTTTGTCTCTGTCTGTACTTGTTTACAAAATTAAAATATTAATGGTAACTAACTTTCTATTATGGTTTGGAAATGATTCATTATTATCTTTTTTCAACTTTCAGTAGAATCATATTCTGATGACAGTCTTATCATGTTACTGGTCAACAAATTCTGTTTTCCAAATTAATGATTCAAAGTAAGCTGTAATTAAATCAAACAAAATAAGTTTGTTTTACATGCAAAGAGTTTGATGTCATGTAATACAAAACAGTATTATTAATATTGTGATAATGATAGCTCTGCCCTGCTTTGTGTGAAATGTCTTACATTTTTGATTTTCTAAATACTCTCCAAGCAAGCAACATGGGAGCGATCATGTAGGACTATACTTACTCAATGACCATTTGATAAACTGAATGTTACAGTAATTGAAATTGGGACTAGACCTCCCTGCCATCCCTTTTAAATGCTAAAGAATCAGAATCAGCACCACTTTATACAATTGTACACTGTACAAGTAATTAAATCAGTGGATTGGATCGCCTAATTTATTTCAGCTCTTGCTGTTCCAAAAAGGCTGAGTTGTTTGATGAAGACAGTCACTGCAGATGAGATGATACCAATAGACTAGTAATCTATTAGTTCATTCACAACCATATTTTTTAGCTAGATGTACATGTTTATTAAAAAGTCATGGTTCATCATAGCAAGTATCAATGTGAAATAATGTGAAGATATGAAAAAAAATAATAATAATTTCTAGGACCTTTTTTTATCTTGATGATCATTATATGATGTTCTTACACTGAGGCACAGATTGTCCCTGACTGTGTCTTTGACTTAGCTGCCAAATAGTGTTTTGCTCACTTGAAGTCTGTGAGCCTCTAGACTGTTACGTCTGACTTTTCAGTTAGAAAATGTCCCACGGTGATAACAGAAGAGTCACTTCTCATTATCTTGAATATGGCTTTCACTGTTGGTGTGCTTCCTAAACAAGCCACCAGGAGGCAGTCTGTGACAGGTGAAATCTGTTAAAACACTGAATCTGGCATGCAGGTGAAATAAAGCTGCATTTCCTCTTTTTTTAAAGCCAGTTTTATTTACAAAGAAAACTCTCCATGAGACTTGTATCTTTTGTACTGCCGTCCTTTCGCTTAAACAGCTTCAGGGTCAGAAGCTCGTACTGTATTGTTGCAGAAATTCATCCAACACACAGATGTCTTTTTCTGCTCATGTTTTATTAAAGATTTTAACACTGCAATATATCACTAGGATAGACACTCATTCAAAACAATGTTTTGCAGCTCTTTGAAGTGTGTGGATACTAACAAAACTGGACATGGAAGGTTTTCCTTTTTTTATGAACATCTTACATTGGAGGAGAAGAAGGACGAGAAGGGTGGGGCTGAGAGAAATGGGAAAGAGACAGCCCTTCTGCCCCAGATAAATAGACTTAAACATACACACACACACACACACACACACACACACACACGCGCACAGTTCCCCTCTCCACCAGATAAGGCTTTCGGAAGTTGAAGTTTACACTGAGCATCTGGGGGAAGTCAAGGGTTAAAGAAGTTTCCCACCACTGCAGAAAGACCTTTGTCCTCTTTAGTCATCTTGCCAAATCCCACAACTGCAGTAAACGCCCCCCACCCCTCATTCACTTTCTCCTGCATGCTGTGAAGCAACGAATTCACACATTTCATCTTTACATACATGTAAAAGCACATACATGTTCAAGCATACACACACACACACACACACACACACACACACACACACAAACACACACACACAAACCACCTTTATCAACCTTTTCCATCACCATATGATAAAAGACAAATGTAGGATATGGGCCATCAGAGCTTGATGAAGCAACCCTAGATAATGTTTAATCTCAGCTGACATTATCTTCGTTTAACTGCTTGTCTTCGGGTGAATGCTCCCTCCTGTTTATCCAGATATGAGACTGTTTCCTTTGTCCAAGAAACTCATGTCCCTTATCTTGGCCATGGAAATGAAGAAATTAAGCCAGAGTAATGTAGGGCCTTGAAATAGAAAAAAAAACCTAACCTTGCCAGCATGAACCATTGAAACAATCAAACCTGGAAAAATGAAGGATGAAATACTTTATTAAATACTTAATTTAACATACCTGCAATACAAATGTCTTACTCAAGAAAAAACTAAAATAAAATAATATTTATATATTTATGCATTGTTTAATCTTTAGATTAAATTTTGAATCTGACAAAAACTGGTCCTTGATGATCATGTAGTTTTGGTATTTGGTTAAATATGTGAATTTGGTCGGTCTGTCTGTCTCGATGAGATCATCTGCAAACCACCTAGCGTGGTTTTAATGAAGAAGACAGGTTCATATGAGGTCAGTTTTTCTCCACATTCTCTGCAAATTTGGCCCACTTGTTGGCTGATAGAGGAAATACTGGAAAAACAATAATTGTTTTGTGTGTGTGTGTGTGTGTGTGTGTGTGTGTGTGTGGACAGACAGCTGGCCATTTGCGCCACAGTCCTGCCATCTGCTGAAATGAGTAGATGAGGGGACAGAGGGATTCTTGTGCAAGGGTCTCTGTCTGTCTGAAGTGAGCATGTGTGGAAAATGAAAAATAAGAGGGTGCAGTCTTGTGCCATATGTTACATCAACTACAACTGATTACAGTTGAGTGTGTGTCCTAAACTCTATGATGATAAAGCAGCTTTTGGCCATTTGACATCAGGTTAAAGCTGGTTTGTTGACACCTGTCAGCCATGATATTGTCTCAATTATGTCCTTGTTTTGATCATTACCAGTGTCTTTTCTAATTTGTTTGGTCACACAGACCAGTGCAACAGATCAGAAATGTGTTACAGGGTTGTTACTCCGTGCTCCCAGTAACTAATGAAGATGAACCATTGCCAAGTTAAAGGAATATCCCACCGATTTAGCATAGCGCTCCTGTAACATTGCTGGACTCAATGGACGATGGATGGACAGTTAAAAAAAAAAGAATCAGTTCATCTTTTTTTATTCCATGCACTCTTCTTCCTTGTCAAAACCTGGTGCCTACATTACCCACAATGCAGCGTGACCACAGACAGAGTTATGGGTAATGCTAGTGGTGGCTAACATAGCCTTTCACATATGCAGTAATGCCCTACAACACCTGTAAACAGACTTTGATGTGTAAAATTGTTGGAGTTCCCGTTTAAGTATAAACGATGCACAGAGGCTGGTCTGCATCAATTGTGTTAGGGGACATTTTCTCTTTCAAATGGAACTAAACACAATACAGATACTTAGATTTGATCTTGCAAGCTGAAATGCAAAGTACTGAGTAGTGGGTACTATGAAACCACTCAAAACAAACATTTCCCCTGTAGCTCAGATTTTGTGTTTTTAAAAAGAATATAAAAATCCTGAGTATTTTTTTTCATAAATAAAAAATAAATCCTGAGACTGCAAATGCATGAGTCTTATTTTTTGAAGTGACATAAATAAAATTAAAATCACAGTATCACTCTGGACATGTGTTAAGTTATTGTAAAAACATCATGCTCTACTGGGCTGTGAGGAGGTGATGCTGAAGTGTAGTTTCAGTGCCATTTACTGTCAGCTCTGTAGATGTGAAATTCAACTATGCAAACTCTCTGCATAGCGACTCAGCTTGAAGAGTTGCTAGTGGCTGGTTTTAGAACGTAAGGCACATCACCTGTTTCATCAGCCAATCAGCTCGTAGCGAAGTCAGCTGGTCATCTCGACCCGCTCGTTTTTTTATGTTTTCGCCGTTTATCAATACTAGAAATGCAACTGTAGCAAGTAACTCACTATCAGTATCCTCATTCATATTTTAAGACACTACAAATTAGATCCAGCTACATAAAAAGCCTGAAAAGCCAGTAGTTAGAATGGATGTACAGAGAGTCGTTGCTATGGAAACGATACACTGTCACGTAAACTGCCAAGTTGCAGACCAGCGCAGTAGTAGAAGACGTCATTTGTTTTGTGGTTGTAAATAGAACTTTTGGCCCTAATTCCATTTCCCCCCATTGTAGCGATCCACAGACAGAAGGGAAACGACAGGGAAGTGAAGGGACAGTCAACGAGAGAGAGAGAGAGAGAGAGAGAGAGAGAGAGTAATGTTGTTGTGTTTTGCGAAATGTTGTTGTGTTTTGTGTAATGTTGTTGTGTTTCGACCTTCAGGGCCACCATACTTATGCCATAACTAAGCTTTGCAGTGATAACAGCAAACTGCAGATATCAACATCGCACAGTAGAAGGGGAGGCAGATGGAGGAAGCATACTTACAACTAACGTTTTGGGGGAAAGGGAAAGTTGCCTGGATGAGTTACTCTGTGTTACGCACTGGCAAACTAAAATTCAGTATTCAATTCAATAAAATTAAATTCTCCTGTCCTGGCAAACACATTTTGAATGTAACACCAATTTAAAAAGATGATGGTTCCTGATCTCTAAAAACAGAAATTCTTTCTCTGTGTCTATGCTTCCCTGTCTCTGCACATGGAAGGTTTATATTTAAGATAATTAGCATCATAACTAGGCTAGATGTTTCTGGAAGACATGCAGCGACCGCACAAAGAGTTTAATCACAGAGCTCCTTCCGCCTTCTCTTCGTTTTTTGAGTTGAGTCATCCCTGTCCCTCCCCCCCGCAAATCCAGCGAGGGGCCAGGGATTCCCCCAGAAGGCCGATCCCTTGGAGTCGCTGTGTTTATTGTTCATCTGGGAAGGCTTTGGCTCTCCAACATCATAAATAGAGAGTACATGTTTGTGTGTGTGCATCAGGAAGCGTAGTTAGTTAGTTTAGCTCTTGTTCATCTACAGAGTAGTAAAGAATTTAACAGCAGCTGCCACATAGACAAAAACGTAGAGGCTGGGTAAAATTCAGAGGCTTTCTTGCCTTTTCTTTATTGTGTTTATTTTTCTTGTTAAATCCTACTGGAAGCAAGAGAGGGAAGAGACAGATAAGGGCTCACAGGAGAGATGACTTCTACTTGCAGTGAGATATACAACAACTACGAGATGGAAACCATTTGTGAGTATCTGTTTGGTTGTCTTTTGTGTCTGTGGAAGAGCTTGAATATTTTAGACTATCACTCTGCAGAGGCAAGAGAGACAACTGGTTTCCATTAAGACCAATCAAGTCGAGGCAAGTCTTCAGATGGGGATGTGGGAAATAGATTCACAGAAACTTCCCAATGTGTTGATTGAACATATTTTCACCTTTCTTTCTTTTTATTTTATTGCAAACTCATGGTTAAGTCGTGGTAACTTGTTGTTTAGTTGAAACAAATCTTCTTACTGGATACTATTCTACACTTCCTCTTGAAATACTTGTTTCATTCTCTTGAGTTGAAGAAACAAGATCTGGGTGTTGCTGTGGTTTGATTTTATAGAACCAATGCTTTTATGGCAGTAATGAATAGTAGTTCTCTCCATCTTTCTAAGTCCTTGATGCTAGCTCTCAGTATTAAGCAGTCCAGCTGGGAAAGATTTGCTGGCTTAAAACAGACCAAAAGGACATTGTAGCCAAACATGTCCCCATAAACAAATGCTCGGACCACGAAATCTGGCCTGTTTATCTTCCTTGCGGTCATCATTATAAAGACAGCACAGAGTTTTTACTCTGTTAGTACAGTAAAAAGCTGATGAAAAAGCAAACACAGGCCTGAGTTATTGTAACCTTGAGGTAAAATGTGCAAGCTGGGGTCTGAGGACTAAACCTGGAGGAGTCAAGTATTTTACTGTCAACATGTGAAGGAGCTCAAGATATATACACAGATTAATCCATCTGTACTGTTAATGTATGTTCAGTGGTTTCAGTCAGAGGGGGGAGGTTGAGTCTTTGAGGCCACTTTAGGGTGTTGAGATAAACCATCCTCACTCATCACACACATGCTGTCTCCATTTGCACCACAGGGGAGCACAGAAACCACAGCAAAAAAAAAACACAACAGGAAGTCTCCAACAGACCCAGCTATCTTCCCTGTAGATATCCAGGCCAAGCCAGATGTTCTTCCTCTTTCCCCTTCTCCCTTTTGCTCCTTACTCTTCCAACCACCCCCACCCCTCCTCCTTCTCTTCCTCCTCCTCCTCCTACTTCATCTCTATTTTCCTTTGCCTCCTCTTTCCCTTACTCCCTTCCTTCTTCTCAGCCCTCCCCCTCTCTATGGGGAGGATATGTCACATACTCACTCGGTCTGCTGAGTCATGGAGGTGGCTCTTTTAATCAGCTCCATATGTGCTCTGCCCTGATCTGGTGGCCTTCAGCAATCAGCCCTGACCTCCAGGCCAATCACAGAGCTCCCCAGTGAGGTTCACGGCATGCCAGTCAACACCGCGTATTAGTCTTCAGTTACCTCTCCAGCCCACATGTTTTGATCCTAACAAATGTTTGAGTGGTTCGAGACGGAATGGCCACTGTGTTTCAAAAGAAAAAATAATGAAACACAACAAAAATCTTTTCAGAGCAGCAGTAAGCACATGACTTCACTGCAAGAAAATCTGACTCCTGGTTGAGTTCTGTAATTAAAACGTGGAAGGACATTTCAATGGGATATCTCACTCATACAATGGTTTTCTTAGGCAAGGCAAGGCAGCTTTATTTATATAGCAC
>LKNJ01000761.1:0-54916 GCA_002120245.1 Maccullochella peelii
GTCAGCAATTCATTATCTAACCTAACCAAGCACACAAGCCCTGATTCATTTTTCTTTTTCTCTCTCTCTGTCTCTGCAAAACCTCCCCCACCACCTCCTTCATCCCCATGCCTGCCTGCCTGTAATTGTTGATTGTCCTTTCCAGTTTATGCCTGCAGTGAGCTCACGTAGGTGCCCACACGCACACACACACACACACACACTGAATCTTTATCTTTTTATAGCTCTGTCTTGTTAGGCAGTGAAAGCAGATTCCTCCCCAATGAACAGTAAGCACCTCTTGCAGTCAAAACTGCTGTGTTATATAACAAGGGACTTAAAAGTATGCCACAGAAGTATGAACAATTCATCTAAACTCCATTTCCAACTCCAGCCATATTAGTGACGTTCTGTAAAGATGAAATACATGAATGTTAATGTTATGGTTGTTTGTGCTTTTAGACTTCTTTGCGAGACAGTTACGAAACCACTAAGAGGAAGCTGTGGTTTTGGTCTGACGGTGTTTATTTATAACATCACAAGCCCAAAAGTACAAGGTGTATTTTCATCTGCTGGACTGAAGTGAATTTAAGCACTCCTCCTGCATGTGTAAAACCCCAACATCCACTAAAACAGGGCTAGGCAGCTCACGCAAAGAGTGCAGGCAAATACAGCGGTCTGTATACATATATATAACAGAATGAGAGTATACATATACTGACTGGTATCTGTTACTATCAATAAACAGACTGGGTGTAAACACTGGAAAAATCATATAGATCGATATTAGCTACTCCAAATTCATGGATTTTCTACGGTCCCGTCTAGCCAATCCCGGAGCACTAAACCTAAAAATAAAACCCCTGTTCAGAGAGAGCCACAGCAGAGTGCTAAAGGTTTAAAGAGTAACTTCACACCTGTGAAAATCTTGTTTTTGCTGACCTCAAGTGGTTTAACTTCTGACCTTGCTGCAGTGATGTAGTGTTGTACTCCAGAACCCCGTGACATCACTGATTAAATGTGGTTACACTTATCTCTATGGAAGGTGTTTTGTAGTCACATGTATGTCCATGACCCTTCTCTCACAGTACAAGCATTAGGCGCTCATTCAGCCTGCATGAACACTGCTGAGCTCTGTATCCCCACTGCTACTGTACACTGCTGCCTGCTTTCAGAAATGTAAGTCCCTGTTAGCTGTTTAGCATTTAGTTGTTCATGAATTTTGAATGTTTCCTTAATATGTGTTTATGTTCATCGAATGTTGTGTATCTTAGGCTTTGCCTGGTTTGTGAGCTCAGTGAGGGGTCTTGGGTCTGTTAAATATAAAATGAGGTCATCAGCATATAGATATACTTTGTGCTTATTTACAGCAGTTTTGAAATTGTAAATGTTGTTATTTTAATTGATGGAGAGTGCAAATGGTTTCATGACAAATTCAAGGAGAAGTGGGGATAAAGGACGTGCTTGGCTTCTTCATTGTTTTGGTTGAAGCTGCGTTTTAAACTATGTGGTGAGATATAGTACAATTCAGAAAAGCCAATGGCTGTTTTGTTCCTTGAAATGCCTATTTAATATCCAGATTAACAACAGACGTGATTGAATTTTCTTTTCTCCATTTTTATCCTATAGACCACGAGTGTTTGTTGATGGGTGTCTCAATCAGGGATATCCATATCTACACAGCATATCTAACAGCCTCAACACTGTACGAAATAAACACTGTTGCTGTAGCTGGAAGGCTCTAGCTTCAGCTGTTACTAGACTGCAACTTCTTGTTGTAGGTCAAAAAAGAAACAGTATTCATTTAAAAAGCATATTGCCTTTAAAACAATATTTCTATTTTTCTGCTTTGCTGGCATGTGGCTAATACATTCAAACCCATGCAGTTATTGAACAATAACACACAATGTGGAGGCAAATCACTGCTAATACTGAAAAGATCCCTGCTTGAGAAAACAGAAACCGCTGCCTGTACTTGAAAAGTTAATCAAATGACTTCAGTATCTTTCTCTCCTGCTGCCCTCCCCTCCTCCTCCCACATCGATCCGCCTCTCCACCCCACCCCCTTTGGGAAAGATGGCGGGGCGGGGGTGGGGGTATAGATTATAGCTTATCCCTGCTCTGCTCGACTCTGCGTTGCCTCGCTCTGACAGCAAAGCCCTTTCACCTACATTCACTGAGAGTCTGCCTGCCTGCCTAGCTACACACACACACCCACACACACACACACACACACAGTCTGCCTGCCTGCTTGGTCTTGTCATGCAGAGTGCAGCAGGGCTCTGCAGTCTGACATGGCTCCCTACAGGAGGGAAGTATTTACCATCTGTCTACATTTACATTCTCTCTCTCTCTCTCTCTCTCTCTCTCTCTCTCTCTCTCTCTCTCTCTCTCTCTCTCTCTTTTCTCCTTTACCCTTGTCTTCCTTCCTCTCCTTCAGCTCTCCCACTCTCTAAAATAGATACAAGAACAGTAAAAGAAAGCAGAGGAGAGAGAGGCGCAGGAAATGCTGTAGGAGGAGACCAGATAGAGTGAAAGGAGAGGAGCTGCAAAGAGCTGTGTGCTGCAATTGGCTGTTTCATAAGCAAAATTGTGATTATTTAGCTTAATGTTAATTAAGCTTAAGCCCTATCTAGAATTACACTTATTTTGCTAAAAATGATTTCAAGGGGAACACTGAACTCTTTTAAAATTTCTAGCAATTTAATTGGCATAAAAATGGCCAAATGTAAAACCTGAATATCTATAGTTATATCTACTATTTACAGTTTTAATTAAACACATTAAACAAGTTGTCCCTTTGGAGACTATTTGGAAATAAGCAGTAGGATCTATCATCCCTCTATGTTTAATCAGAGTCGACGAGTGATGTTGCAATAATGGACTTTTCAAAATGTTTTAATTATAGAGGTTCAATTATGCCAAACAACATTCGTACGGAGGGCTGAACATGTGCAACGAGTTTTGTTTTAGTAAGAGTTGCAGCCATTCTAACTCAGAAGTTTTGATAATACTAATAATAAAGTTATTTCTTTAAAAATAGATATGAACAGATTTCGAAGCAGCCATGGGTAACTCAGTGTGACAAGACATTTGTTAGATTTTCATTCAAGCATTCATATGAAAATTGGAAAGTATATGAAAATATACAACAAAATTTCAAATTCTCACTTGAAGCTGATATTTTATGTTTTTTGGCATATAGGTGTGTGATAAAAACAGTCAGGGCAGTAGCTACCATGGTGGACAAAGATTGGTCAGGTTGTCATTATTATTTCCTGATATTTGGGGATTTTAACAACCTGACCTCCACAACTACAATCAAATTATATTTGGTGAGTTTTCTAAGGCTGATATTTTAACACTGATTATCTTTAAACCTGCATTAACTGATTGTTTTGACCACTTGGGGGCAGCGGAACCAAGAAGCAAACCCAACACTGACACATTATCACCTTTAAGTTGATAATTTGTTAGCAAACAGTTTTTACACATCCAGCAGATACAGAATAAACTTTCTCATTCATTTGGAGTCGTGTTTCTTGCCACCTGGCAAATGTTAAGTCCAGTATTTACTTTCCTTTTAGCTCTGGTTTGGTCTCTTCACCGACTCCAGAGAAAATATATCTGGTGTGTTAGCTTGCTAGATGCCACACTATGTTCACTAGCTCGTCACTAGATTTGTCTTTCTACTGTTTCGTGCTAGGCAGGTAGCATCCAGTGGGTTCATCAGATTTTTTTTTCACAAAAAACAGTTGCCTGCTGTTGGAACAAACGCTATGAGAGTGGTGTGAATGAACAAAAGTAGTAAAGTTGTGGGCCATAAAACCAAAACAATGAGCTGAAAGATGCTGTAGAGCACCGGAGAGCTGAAGGGAACTGCAGAGGGGTGATCATTTTCTGTGGATTTGCCACTATGAGCGACCCCCTTACATTATACATTACTTAACATTTCACATAGTTGTTAATCTATAAATATTGATTGATTTAAGTGTAATAGTTTTTTGGCAAAAATATATAAATAAATCATTATAAAGTAAAAATAACAATAAAAGTCATTCGTATAATATTCCTCACAGTGTATACTTTGAAACAGCATGACCATCATGTATGGTGATAACACTGAATAGGTGCTAGTCAACAATTTGTTAGAAGCGGTGGATTTGCACTAGGTAAATTGGACTTCATGACTTCAGTACTTGAGCTTAGAATACATTCTTTTCATCTAAATGCATCAAAAATAGGCCAATCTTACTGTATAATAACACCATGTCCTTGTCCATACAGTGTCATCTTGTTTTTCAATGTTAATGTGTACGTAAAGCACTGTCTAATTTTTAGAGGATATGAAGGTTTCACTGCAGCGCCTCTCGGTCTCTGCTAATTAGATTCTGTGCAGGTTCTTTGTGCTCTCTTTATTTTTTTTGGAATGATGAAAGTCAGTGTGTAATTTCTACCACAGAGAGCTTGTGCTTGTGTGCAGTTCAGTCTGCACAAGCCTGTGAAGTTACGTTTTGAAGTTTCAAAGAAAAAAAACTTAAAGGAGGCAAAGAAGGCAAAGAGAGAGAGTGATAAAAAACGAGGAAAAACAAGAGTGAACCTCGGACTGGCATTCACTCGAGAGAGAGAGCTGCTGGAGGGTTCCAAACCGACTACCGGGTGTTTTACTCTGCCTCTATCATAGCACTGAGATCTGGGATTCTTACGGTTATTTCTTGCTTTGCAGCAGTCTGACTACTGTCAGCCAGAAAACGATCCAATTCAATTAAATATTATTTATACAGCGTCAAATCCTAACAGAAGCAATCTCAGGGCACTATAGAGCAGGTCTAGACCGTAACGCTACTCTTTATATTATTATAGACGGCAGTGTTTTCTTCTACTCCAACCGTGTCACGTACTTGTTTGCGCGAAGCAACAGTCAAACCATGTTATTACTCAATATAAAATGATGACAATTTCACTTTATCTCTTCTGTGAACATGCTTCTTTCTTCTCTTCTTTTATTTCCAAAGTGGTGTTGATCGTTTCTTCACGGAAAATTGGAAACAAATGCAGTGTGTCCTGTGTTGTTGGTAGTAGCTAGGCGATCCGCTTGACTTTGCGACATTGACGCTAACAGTAATACCACTTGTAAACGCTAGGGGGGGTAAACGCTGAAAAGTTGTCTATTGCCACTTTAATAAAACATAAAAACAAATTCAACAACTAAACAGCTCAAACAAACTGTTCACTGTTCAGTTTTGCTATTCATAGAGCCTTACCAGCAGACTAAAAAAATTTTAAGTTTGTCCTGAGCATGGTACTAGAGAAAAGGTCATTAAATTCAAAGCGGTTCACCCATCCTAGAACATGAATGCGCTCAGCAAATTTCAAGGTAATCTGCCTTTTAGATTATGAGATATCTTGTGTGAAAAGTTGACATTTTGACCTTAGAGTGGTGCTAGAAAAAAGGGTTCATCTTCTGAAGAGCATGGATGACTCAGTGAATTTAGTGTCAATATGCCTAAAAGACATTGGTATTTCTAATGTAAGTGTAGAATATCTGGCTCATCAAGAACATTAAGGTTTATCCTCTGGTGACCACAAATGTCCACATATCCAAATTATTATAAGCCATTCATTTTCAAGACTTGTATTTTGCATAACTTTCTGAAAAAGACAATCCGACAATCAAATTGGCTAGGTGTGTTGTCCAAATTGTCCAAACTCACCTCCTTAAAGCTGCTCTATTCATTATTTTTATATTAAAAATGCATTGACTATGTTTAATGTGAGAGGGGTCACTCATACTTACAAGCCTACAGAAAATTATCACCCGACGCTGCAATTCCCCTCATCTTAACAAAGCTGTTCAATGTTTTTAACTTGTGTTTTTAGGGGCTGCAATTGTTTTGGTTCACTCTTACATCTCTATACTACGCCACCAGCCAAGCACCAAATGGCAGACAAAGTTAGAAACCTAAAATTTAGCAGCTGAAAAGGTGGATATTTCCCTCAGGAGTGAAGGACAAAATAGAGCTAAAAGGAGACTGAATATTAGACTAACAGTTTCATATATCCAAATAAATGCTAACGTTGCTCCATCTCTGATGGATGTGTAAAAAGCCAAGGTGATAATATGTCACTGTTATGATAACAACTTGTTGTGCTGACCCCAAGGGTAAAAAAAGAACCATTACTCAAACAATACAGTTGGGTGGGTTAAAATCACCAATCTGCTTTCTATGTGTCAAAAGGCAATTGCACACAAGTTAATAGATCAGCACTGCAATAAACAGTACATGAACAGGTTAAGCAACTATTTAAATGCTGGGAGATGTTATGTGTGGCTGAACAGCTTGTCTGGTTTCATGTCCTGTTCATAATAACCAAGTAGGATGGTGCAATTTGGAATAAACACAATCTTTTGTCCTCCCGGTCTTCCAGCAGGGCAGCTGATTGTTAGCTCTGTCTTCATTAGGGCACCTCGGGGTTGGCTGGGACTAAAATTAGACCGTGCTGATTTGGGCTTGCTCACTCACTCTCTCTCTCTGTCTCTCACACACACACACACACACACACACACACACACACACACAGACACGATTATTTCATCCTGCTAAAGCTTCCTGTCAGCAGCTCAGAATGTAGTGTGACTACCTGAAGTAGCTTCCAACTCATATATCTGTTATCACTTTCACTCACTCTCACACAAATATGCAAATATGCAAATATGCAAACTGGCATCTTATCTATGTACTAATGAGAGCACATTGCAGAAATTGCTATGAACAGAAAGATCACATTACCAAGTAAAGCACTCCATTCTTCATGCATGCAAATACATTTTTGTTGTAGAAGTAGTAGTACTAGTAGCAATAGTAGCAGAAATAGTGCAAAGTAATTGTCACAGCAGTAGTAGAGGTGGTAGATTTAATCCGTACTGACATAGCAATTTGTAAATCCCATAGCATAAATGTAACTAACTATGTAACTAGTAAGGGCATTTTCACACCTATAGTTGTTGGTGTCCAGGTCCTGTGTTCTGGACTAGCAAGCAAAATGTTTGAAACGAGGCAAACCCTGTACTGTAACCATCACAGTCACGTTAAAACCATTTTGTTGCTCATTCTCTCTCAGTCAAACAGGTGGCTTTCTCAGTCTCTCTGTTGGCTTCAGGCTATGGACATATTGGACCCTTTAACACACACACACTCCCCTGGTATTCAGACTCATTCAATTCATTCCGGTTGAATGATGATTTTATATCTAAAGTGACAAAAAAAAAGTCCCACAAGTGTTTTCATTGCACCAGTGAGAGGAGCCTAGCAGTTTGACACAGGCGCACATGGACATGGTTCACATGCCTCGTGTGCTTCACTGATCAAGAACAGAGAGCTGGTTTGTCTCACGTATGAGCGTCAGCCATCCAATTATGGACATTTTGGTAATGGCGCCACAATTCTTCTGGAGGCAGGAGATTTCATGTTTGCATCGGTTTGCTGAAAATCATAATAGCACCCTCAGTGGTCATATCTGCTTGTCACCATGTGAGAGGAAAACAATCACTTTTCTTCCACTATATTATGGTCATGGTTTTGGTTTCATTTGACTATCTTGACCATTTATGTGACTTTTACAATGTTTTGATATTTTGATGCACAATGAGTAATTATAATGTGATATATACAGGCTGTGTGGTACTTGTCAATAAGATTATGGTGACCATATTATTGAATACACACAGTAGCTGTATTTGGATCTCTACTTTTATAACAATAATGTTTCTATGATGTCTTTCTGCCTATTCATTCTCACAATTTGACATTGCTGTTGTCCCAGGGCAGACAAAGGTGTCCTGTATGGAGTAAAATAATGGTGAAGGTTGCATTCAGGTGTACATTTTAAGTACATCTGTGATTTGATTTTGTAGGCTATGCCCTGTCTGCATCCACATATAATAATATATTAGCCTGCTGCCTTATAGAGTACTTAACGCAATAATTTCAATAGGCATAATGACAAAAATAGAGTAGGAAGTAAGAAACAAGACTACAAGAGTCTACAGCCAGCAGCGGTGCTTTGAGCTAAATGCTAACATCAGAATGCTAACAGGCTCACAATGTAAACATGCTGATGTTTAGCAGGTATAATGCTTTCCATGTACACCATCTTATGTTAGCATGCTAACATTTGCTAATTAGCACTAAACACAAAGTGCAGCTGAAGCTGATGTCATTAGAATGGAATGTCATTATTTTTGCAGGTGTTTAGACATAAACCGAAGTTTTGAGCAAATTAAAATCTTAACCTGATGATAGTGTTAGATAAAAAGTCACCAAAGTTATTACAATTCATCCTCAGGGGGGAGAGTGAATGTCTAAGCCAAATTTCATGACAATCCATCTAACATGGTTGTCTAGACATTACACTGAAAACCACAAATGCCAACCTCATGGTGGCACTCGGGGAAAAGTCAGGGGATCACCAAAATCAGTAGGATTAATCCTCTGGGCACCATGAATATCAGAACATTGTGTGCCAATCCATCTAGTAGATGTGGAGATATTTAATTGGATACGTTAAACTGGAACTGGAAACTTTGACCTGATGATGACGCTAGATCAAAAGTCGAAGATCACCAAAATGATTACAGTTCATCCTGAGGGGAACATGAATATCTGTACCAAATTTCATGTCAATCCATCTAAACGTTAAGACATTTCACTAAAGAGCAAAAATTATGAGAAAGATGAAAGTCTGCAGGATTCATACTCTGGGAACCATAAATCTGCACAAAATTTCATGGAAACCCGTTGTTCAGTCCGGACCATGGTGGAGGACCGACTGAGCAACAGGCCGCCATACAACCATTCCGCTAGCATGGCTAAAATGCCTGCTGATGTTATTTGCAGTACTTACTACATAGATTACTCAACAGATGTGGAGCACCGATATAAGCCTCTTATTGGCTGACAGTTACATCCTGCTTCCTTCCTCTCTCCCTTCCTGTCTGCTAAATAAGAAACAACAGCAAAAGGGAGTCAAGCCAACGAGCTACAAGCTCATGATAGAACGGTTTGGCAAAAACTGTAATTGTGAAATACTGTGTGGTAAATGTTCTGACATTATATATTCAGACTGGGTCTGGAAATTCAAACAATCCCGAAACATCCTTTTGCAATCTGCCATATAGATAAGAGGTCCACTTAATGCACCTTCAAGGTTTTTAAGATGACTTTTTAAGTTGGTTAAAGCTGTGAACAGGTATGTAAGTGCATGTAGCTTTACTTGGTCAATAAAGGAGATTCTAATTGCGATTCTGCATTTGCTCTGTCTCTGATGATTCCCCATGCACGGCACTTTCAATGTCAAACATTGAAAATAAAATTATTTCATATTCATGTAAGTTCCAAGAGTTTAATGGTAGTAAAACATGATCCATGTATCAGTGCTGTTCATGCAGCTAGTATATGTACACGTTTTGCATCCTTTTGATTCTCCTGGAAATAGCAGCCTCATTCACAGCAAAGGTTGCTATAGTGTTTCCAAGGAAACTCAGGATATGTCTGTTATTGGCTCAGCCGTATCCAGGCAACCTATATTACTACAGACACACACACAGAAACATTATAATGCTCTCCCTCTAATATTTAGGCTTTTAGAATTAAGAATGTAGTTTTGCCTGGTTTAGATTGGTTTCTCAGGCGCTAAACAAAAGCAGTAACGTACAGCTACAAAAATATCATATTTTGACTAAAGCATAAGGTGAATAAAATTAAAATGTATGTTTTAGTCATGTGGAAAGCCTAATATGCAAAAATATACGAAATGTGAATGTGTCAGTATTTTAACACTGGAGAGGAGAGATTTTTCTACAACATGAGGCAAAAAGTGGGAAAACTTTTTCTTCACTTTGGAAAACGGACAGCCTGCTGATCTTAACTGTAAATAAAGCACTCTTGCTCTGTGGTGGTGCTTAAAATTAAAGTGCATGGGTGCCATTTATTTGTGTACCCTGATGTTAGATTCACATCAGTAGTGGTTTTACAGGGAGTGTTTCTTCTTAGCAGATTGGAACAAAATCTGTGAAGCAAGGCAGTCAACAGTGAGCAGTTCCCCGTAGCACATTACGCAAACAAGGAAATTATGATGTTGGAAAGACCACTTGTTGTATGTATGAATATGTACCACCATCACCACCAGCAACCACTAAGAAGACGTTTAGCTGAATGATGTAACCTTGCAGGATTCCCAGGTAAAACTCAACCAAGTAACCTTTTTGGAGTCTGTATTATGCATCATTTTGTCAGTGTGTGACTAACTTATATTGTATACATTTAAGAGCAAGCAACTGTCACCATATTTATCAAATGTTTGAATGCATAAGGGTTCTACTATATCCACACACTGCCAGTGTGGCTAACAAGACAAAGGTGAGTTTATTAATTCCAAGTTTAAAAATTATTTCTTGATAGATCCTTCCTTTACTGATTCGTGGGCTATTTTAGTCTTCGTTGTACTGTTTTGTTTACCACACTTTAGTGTAATATTGGTTTCATTTGCTTTTACATCCACTGTATGCTGCTGTGGATGACATCATCATGTAGTAGCCTATGACACAAAACAAAACTCGGGTAAGTGGAGGAAACTATATAAAGCCATGAACAGAGAGAGTTTGCTTTGCCTTCAGAGCAAAAGCAGAAGTGGGATGTTAAAAAATCCACTGGTCGATCCTGGGAGAGATGGTGTGACATTTGTCTTTCTGTCTACAGCAAAGGCCAAACAAACTGAGCGAAAACTGAAAACAGAAGGATTTCCTGCTGTCCATAGGCTATCTGCTTTTCGAAACTCTATAGTGTATATTTACTAGATAACATTACATTTGAACTCTTGTGCCCTTTCTGCTCAATATCCCATATCTCTCCACTTTTTGAACCTTAATTTCATCCTTGATTCTTGCTTCCTTTTTCCAGAGTTAGTCAATCATTTAGAGTTCATAATCTCATACTGAAACTAATCATCTACTGTCCATTATTTCTTCAATGTCTTGCTGCACAAGAAAAGAAAATGATTGAATTCATAATAATGATACCTGGAAGCACTAAATCCATAACGGCAGCAAAGCTGACTGCAAGTCCCTATGGACAAATGGGTACAGGACACATGAGCAGAAGGGTGGAAGGGCATGTTAAACTAAACGAATTTTTTCACACAGCATGTACACAATGTGACTCTTGAACTCTGTCAGAGTATTAAGACAACTAATATTGCTTCACTTGTAAAATTACAAAGTGCTGTAAAAGAAAAACGGAAAGCTAAAATATACCTTATTTAGAATGTATTATGGCTACAGGTATATAGTGACCATAACAAGTGTCTGAAATTTCATTTTACTGCTCACCATAGAGTTTCTATTATATAGGGATTAATATTGAGGGAGTGAGGCAGCCCTGGATGCCGGGCTCCAAGATGGCGCCTATTCATTCCATTGAAAGTTGCTCATCCACCGCATAAGGCAAAAAGGTTTTCTCTCGCAGGCTGACTCGCTGTGCCTTATCCACTTGTCTTAAAGAAGTTTCTGACCTCTAGTAGCACTGCAGAGCAGTTTTTTTGAGTGGGTCCCTGCTTTCTTTGTCTCATGCATGCGCACAAGGACACACATGCCAAGTCAGTGCCTCCAAGACTTCTGTATAGTTATAACAGTGGTCTGTCTGTGAACACAGGGTTAAGTGGAAAGAAGGAACAGATTTGTTTGCATACAGAGAAATCCTGAACTGCAGATCCTGGGCTTGAAGCATCACAGACAATCCCATTCAAGTGCCAAATGAAAACCCAAGGCTGTCTTTATTATTCGCCTTTAGAGACAGATCTGAAATTGCATCCTAATCTCCCCGGTGCTTGCTTGGTAAATGATGAGCTGTTATGTAAAAGAATCTGGAGCTCTCTGGAGATCCCGGGGTTTGTGTTGAAACCACAGCAGCTTCGCCTGGATAATCTCGCCCCCTCGTATCAATGTCAGGGTGCTGCAGAGGGGTGAGAGAGACAAAGAGAACGAGGAAGAGAAAAGTGAAAGACGGCAGGGTGGGTGGAACGGAGGAAAATATTTTTGGTCCAAGCTAAAATCGTGCACACAGGAAACGTGGGTCACACCTATTCAACTTCCACACCCACACACACCCACCCACACACACACACACACACACACACACACAGTGCAGTGCATACACAAAGGGATTCTCTTGTCGAAGAGAAGGGGTTGCTGAAACACCCGTTGAGATTTCTCCTAATCTGCCCTTACAGATTTCAAATATTTTCCGTGTGTGTGTGTATTCATGAAGAGGTGGCAGAAAGCGCCATGGGAAAGACGCTTCCATTTTGATGCTGATATTTCACATTCCTCCGTCTGTGTGTGTAGGTGAGGATTTGTGATTACTGAGAGAAGGAACATTTGTGTGTATGTGTGTGTAAATACTTTGATCTCCAGAGCTCCCTAGAGTTAAGCTCTTCTCTGCCAGACTTCTGAAAACAGGCAGCCTGTCATGGCAGTCTCTTTACTTAGAGCTACAGGAGAGAGGGAGAGAGGGAGAGAGAGGAACGGGTGGTGCAGTAGAGATACAGTACAAAGAGAGTGGTTTGGAGAAGAATTTGACATTCATAATGACAGTGCAGGTTACGCTGTTGCTGATGAATGCAAATGAAGTATGGCAGGTCACTAAAGGCCATTTTTGCCAAATTCCAGCCAACAGGGAGGTCAGAGGTCAGGGTCCCACCCACATAAGTCTGGTGAGAGTTTAGTGTGGACCTCACCTGAGACCCATAGTTCCGCCTGCCTGTCTACATTCACCGTTACACCTGGATTTCCCTGATGAAGTCATGCATGACATTCCCATGCAAATCAGATGAGCGTACTGTGGCTAATTTTGCATTGAACTGGTGTATATGGTAATGAGGATCCAAACAATGCTGACTGGTCGCTTCATCAACTTGTGGTGACATTATGCAGGTTATACATGATACTGTGTGGCTAATTATGGTTACAAAATATTTTTATCAAGTTAGAAAAGTTCTCACTGACATTTAGACCCGATGTCCTAAACAAACATTTCAAGTCAATTTTATTTATATAGCCCAATATCACCAACCACAATGTGCCTCAAGCAGCACATATTCTTCTTGAAATTAAAATATGAATTTAATTGTCTAATGTCAGGTCTGTCAAATAAACATATTTCTGTTTGTTCTAATGAGCACTCACAGCACAATACACGATAAGTTAATAACATAGACTTGACTCTGTCCCTTTGCTGGTAAATATTTTAAATATGAAACAGATGAAAAGCGTATGGAATATTACCAAGTGCTACACATTGAACTACCCAACAGTGTATAAAATACTTTACAAAGGTTTCAAATCAAATTTCAAAGAATGTATCTGTAAAATGAAATATGTATTATTACATGAGCCAACCAAAGTTAAAGTTTGGAAGAAAAAACTAAAGTTACACAATCAATCCAAAGTGCTTTGTCAGGACTGCATGGGTGTGGTATAATCAGGTTTGACTGACAGTGCCCTGGCTGAATAAGCAAACAAACCCAGGCCTTTTTCACAGCAGGCATTTTGACTTGTCATAGCAGGAAAAGCACAGGAGTGACTAATAACATTAACAATGGCTCTGTTCCATTCAAGCGTCCCAGTAAGCCATGACTGTGTGACAGTGAGCCAGCATGAAAAACACCAGGACCCTGACAATGAAGCAGCTAAATGGAATTCATCCATCATTCATTGTATTATTTACACCTGTGATTTTCCTGCTGTCAAAACGAGACATACTGTCCTCAAATATTACTAAATCATGATTGGTATGGAACTACGTGACCTGAATTGTGTTTTCTGTCTGCCCACGCAGACTCTTCTTTCTCAGGTGAAGTGAAGTTTGGCAGAGAATTTTGAAAATTTAGTACCCCATTGCAAGTAGTTATTGACAAAAAATCAAGGCATTTAAGTACCTTTTTCCATTAAAACTTTTGTACTTTTACTTACCTAAAGTTCAATCAATAATTTCCGATTCCTAAAAGTATTGGTAAAGACAGTTACCTTGACACTGGGATGGGTTCCAAACTTTGCTTTACGCTTTTGAAATGATCCAGACATAGCATTCTATGTGTAGACATAGAATGCCAATACCATGTGACAAAATGTTCCAGTGGATTTTGTCTGTCTGATATTGAATTGGCTGGTACAGGTTGAGTCATATAAATCGGGGTTAGTAGGGATAACAGTGCACCATTTTGAGCCATGTAAATGTTTTAATGGAAAAACAGAATGGAATTATATACATAATCTGTTGTACAGTGAGCAATGTATCCATTGAGGGAAGCAGGCTTTTGTTGCTTTTAGTGAACTGGAGTTTGTGTGGTGTTATTCACTCACTTTCAAGGACAATAGTCAGTCAGCTAACATGACGAAACAAAAAAGACTCAACACACACACTCTTTTCCAGACACGCCTTGGCATTCTGAATCTCACATTCTTCCCCAGAACTGATTTTCAGACCAAGCCTTTTGACTGAGGGTGTGTTCACACCAAGCATGTTGGAGCAGATTATATATACTCTGGTGACTGTGTTTCATAAGTTTGGTTTGCTTGGCCAAGTGGGAACAGTGCCAGTTGAACTTTGGTGGCACCAACTACTCTAAGACTGAAAATGATTGTCTCTGTTCACTTCCAAGACAACTACAGTGTGGTTTGTTGAAAGTGTTAGAAGGAGTTTGGATGAAATTAGACCAACATACAAGGATTTAGGGATATAAGGAGACAGATGTTCACATCTGATAGTTACGAGTTTGTCCTGCTTGGAAAGCCTGGCATAACAAAACAAACTGAGGGCAGACCACAGTCTGGACTCATGATAATTATCAGCTATTTCGTCATATCTTCTTACCTTTTAAGAATACAAGGGAGGGGAAATCACTGCAAGACTGCAGTCGAGTTTGTAATTCCAAGTTCAAATGACTGGAGTCAGATATGTTTTGACTGAAACAACCTGGCAGGATAACAGGATAATACGTTCTCCAATAAAAACCATACTTGTTAGTTCCTGTAATTTTTGTTTACAAGGGTGTTTGGTTTAAATGTAATTGGAAAGTGTGGGACTAACTGAATTAAATTCATTTTTTCTGCCCAAGCAAAGAAAACAAACAGTAGGTGCGGCTTGTTGTACCCTCAGATTGTCCCTGTTAGCTAGAACTGGTACACAGTGTTGTTGAGGTGGACCCAAATAATAGTTTCAGAGTACCATACCCTCTTCCCAGTTACGACAAATCAAAAACAGCGCTCATGTTGTCTGCTGGAAGTAGGCAAGCAAGTTGAAAAGAAAAGTTTCCATGTGCAGCAGCCCACAAGAACCACAAATCATAATGCCTGAAAAGAAGCAGCTGACATTTGTTTCCCCCAAATGAGCCAGTTCTTTTTAAAATGTGGGTTCTCTTGAAATTCCATCCAATCCAGATTCAGTACGAGGTGCTCGCTAAGCAGAACCATCTGTGACAAAAGAATGTGAGGCTTGGATAACAGGGCAAGTTTTTTCCTTTTTTAAAGGGTTTTATGGCGGTTTGTGTTCTGCCAAACATTCCTGCCTGCATGATTTCCAGCAAAAGCATTTCCCCGGCCTGTACGCATTTAATGACACCTCTGTCTCTACATGTTTCCAACTGGTTTAGTTTTTTTCATCAAAATATCTTTAAATATCTTCAATGTCTTTCTGGGACTACTTGAAGGTTATGGCAGACATTACATAACAATCCTGAACTCATTACTCATTATCCACCACACCTTCCCTTTCTCCCTAAATTAAATGTAAACCCACTGTAAAGGCCAAGCTTTACTGGAACTGTAGGTACTCCATATACCAACAAAGAAGTCACCAATATGTTTATAACTATGGCAAGAGAATATATATCAGTTTAATTAATGTCATAGTATACAAACATGTCTGACAGATGCTGTGTCTCACTTCACGTTTTACCGTACTTGCACTTGCTATTTTAAGTTCATAAGTGCGTTCACACTGACAATTATGACAAAACGCAGGGCACTACGAGTACCCGGATGGTGTACTCATAACGGTCAAAAATTTGAGTGTGGAACACTGGACACTTCTCACCCTCAATGAAATCTTGGCTACGACCAACAATGTCGTCGGCGCAGGTGGCGGTGTAAATTCCACCTTGCTTGAAACAGGGGGCAAACTCAAGCAAGTAAAAGTAAAAGCACATTCATTTTCATTCATTTTTAATAAAATTGAATTGAAGTCAAGTGAGCAAACAAGCCGGCATATTTTGGCAGGCGACAATCGCGGTCAAATGTTGGCAATAATGCTCCGCCCGGGTTGCAATTCGCCATTAAAAAGAAGAAGAACGGTAAAATGTTGCGATTGTCATTTCCGGTTAAGTGCGCAACGGAGAATAATTACTTTTTGTGAAATCAGATTTAGAAATAACAAGCTAATTTAGCAAGGTGACATCGACATGGGAGACTCTCAAGGGTTGTTGGGCTGGCACTGCCGCTAGCAAGCTAGTCTGCTAGCATGTTTACTGCCAGCTAGCACACCACTTAGATGTGTGAGCTATTTTTAGTGTTATCTAATAGACCACAGCTGGCAGTGGGTTTGAATATTAAGTTTTTATTAAAAAAAATGTTACAATTGATACATTTCAGTAGGAATTGATTTTTGAAAATGGTATTTGTTGTCTTTTTGCTACAGTGGCATTGAACTGTGCCTTATTTCACTCGTGTGTTTCCAACCAGACATTCCGAACAGAGCTGGTCTTTTGCTGACTCACGCATTAAAGAATTGGAGGGAAATACAGAAATTGAAATGTAACTTATATTGATGGGAACCTTAAATGTGGTTTTCAAAATTCAATTACCTAGAAGTTACATTAGCATGAATATTCATGAAGTGTATAATGTCATATTTCAAAGGGAGGTTGGCTTGCTTCAAGTCTTTATTTGGTTTGTTTCTCTCATAATCGATGTTACATTAAAAAAACATTTTTTCTGCATTTAATGCATTCAATTCAGTGATAAGTTACTGCTTTGTCAAACTAAGCAGAGTTGAAAGTGAGAAAGAAATGTGGCAGATACAAGCTATAAAACGTTTTCTCTGCTGTAGAGACATTTACTAATTGTTCAAGGACATTTACCTTCTCTCAGTACAATTAGACAAGCTAGCAAGGCTACTGATAAGTAGCATAGTGACGTCTTCAGCTGTCTCTGTCTGTCACGTATCCCTTGCCTTGCAGGTCGTAGCGGTCTCTAGAGAGTCTCTCCACTAACATAAAGGTTTGTGCAGCTGACTAGCTACACCTTTTCAAGAGTAAATAAAGTTGAGTAATGTTTAGTCTGTGTTGCATTTATTTGCAGAGTGACTTGATTTCAGCAAGACCAGCCAAGCCCCAGCCAGTGTTGGGTACAGCCAGGGGACAGAGAGTCAGAGTGATGAGGTGGAGGTGGAAGAAGGAGAGGAAAAATTGGCAGAGAAACTAGGGCAGAGTTCAATCTCTAAATCCTTATATCCTGCATTCATTTTTGACCACTTGGTGGCAGCACAAAAACACATTCATATATTATCACTTTATTAAGTTGATATGGCGAACATGTTAGTTAACGGTTGTCTATAATAAATCAAGAAGTCCAAAATTCACTCAACGTTAAGCTCTGGTTTGGAATCAAGCAACTCTTCAGGGAAATAGTTGTTTCTCTAGCTGCTATATGTTTTAGTATGTTCACTGCCTAGTTATTAATTCACCAACCAAAACAGTAAAGTTGTGAGCAGTAAAACCAAAACAAGGAACTGAAAGACGCTGGAACGTTCCACTGAGCTGAGTGGAAGTGCAGAGTCAGGTACTAAATAGCTTTAAAGCCGAAAGGAGGAGAAAGACAGATTTGTATCAAAAGCTGTCATCATTAAATTAAATGAACTTTTCTACATTAGTGTTACTTTAAAGTATGTCATACAGTCTGTACATCTGTTTTTTATGCTCTGAGTTTTTATCCAGTGTGCCTATTGAAGCATGAAACATCACTGTCAGCTGTTCCAGTTGTACAAACATTCCACTTTCTCTATTTGACTAAAAATTGGAAATTGGATATCACGGTCCACTTACGCTTATTTTCCAGAGCTTTCAACTGCATCTCACAATCTTTATCAGCAGATGGAGTTTGATCAGTTGCCACAGTGATGGCTTAGTTGTCATCATGTGACCCATGAATGGAACTTCGGTCACATGATAACCAATGCTAAAAGATTATCCATGAGAGGGGTTACAGTCTATACTTAGGTCAGGAAATGACCTAATCTGACAAGTGGAGTTAAGATTTTGTTTGTCAGACTACTATTTCCAATGTCAAGAATGAACTTTAGCACTCTACTTTTTATATATTGAGGACTTGCGACCTATGGGTGGAAAACACCTACATACAATGATTGGAGCCAAGCCTGCGTCAGACCAATGGCCTATTTTGTGCCTCTTATTTATTCTGAAACTGAGTTTGGTGCATACTATATACTCTATATTTTTTCTCTGTTTGAAAATCAGAAACTGAAACCAGTTGCAGCCTAGAGAGTGGTGTGCTCATCCAATTAGAGAACTGAGTCTTCCTTGAAATGACATCTGTCTGAAGCAGATGTCTTTTCGGTTTTACCAGAGCACAGTGGGAGTTAAAATTGGTTGGGCTGGTGTTGTGAAGCTCATATGAAGCCCTGGTAGGGGAAAATAAGAAAATACAATAAAATAAAAAGAGGACTCTCACCCCATATTTATTCTGCTGATACATACCTATTGTAAAGCATCCTGCAAACAACCTTTGTACGCTGAATTGATCTGTTGTTTTCATGGTATTTCTGATCATTAAAAGGAGCTGACATCCAGTCAGTGTATGACTTCATAACAATAGTCAGTGCATGCATCAAGTATGCACTATTAAGTCTGTTAATAGTGTTTTACACTAGTGTAATACTGATTTCAGGATCCTAGCACTGGTGGTGCGGAAATTAAATCAGGAGAAAATCAGCCCATCCTGGAGGAAAGATCTGAGAGTTGTTTTTTTTATAGAGTGGGGGCTGATCAGACAACCAAAGAGTTGTGGGGTAAGTGGTGAGAGCTGAAGCGGAGCTCGTCATCAGTCTGGCAAGGAAAGCTAGAAATCTCAAACCTGGCAACAGCAGCAACAAGCTGGCTTGCAGATCTGTGATGGAAAAGGGACATGCTGGTATTGATGTTTGTCTGTCACATAGAAAAAGGGCCAATTTACTGCTAATATGAAATATTAATCGGAGCAGCTTCACATTATCATGAAATGAATGGAAATGAGGAACATCACCTTTCATAAGAGTGTCATAATGTGACAAAAATACTTTATCCTTCAGGAACTTAGTAGGCGGACGATGTGTTGCAGTGCGTCATTATAATTCTCACCTTCTTAACACTGTTATGAATTCATGCTAAATTGGCCACTGAAACTAAACTTGACTCAGGGGAATAAATTGCTTTGGAAATACTCAGTTTAGATTCACTCATAAATGTTGTGTAATTGCTCCCTTTTTTCCTCTGTCCTCCAGGAAAAACACACACATGCACACACACGTTCTGTGTATTACTCAGTTCTTCCAGTTGGTCTTTCTAGGTCTATGTAGGTCACTGCTGTAAGCAGACCATCTGGGCTATCACTGCCCTGACTTAGGTATCTGTTACTTGGCACACTATATATATGCGTGTGTGTGTATGTGTCCTAAGATGTTACCTATAAATAGGTGTATGTCTGTAACAGTATATGACTTGATGCTGTAATGTCTGGATGTCTCCTGCTATTAAGGAATACTGTCTTCTAATATTGTCACAGATTATTATTTTCTTATTAAGGCTGTGTTCAGACATTAGCACTGAATGAAAACTGTCTGACACGGAGGCCTTCAACAAAAAATGCAGGGTTGTCCAGCAGAAAAGTTGAACCTGGATCAACTGCAATGGCCACAAATATGTTTGAGCACACATTCCTGGTAGTTTACATTGTGTTGTGAGGAGTGTAATTTGTCAAGACGGAGGATAAAATGCTGACAATCATTTTATCCTCCGTCTTGACAAATTCAAGACATACTCAAACAAGTCTTCCTTCATCATATTTCATCACCTCACCAAGGCAACGCGCCCCCACCAGTGGAGCTCCTCACATTGTTTTACCATAGGGCTGTTTTTGCTTGGAACACCTGGTAAGCCTGTCAATTGACCCTTCACTAAGCTCCACCCCTCTTATGCCTCATTTCCACTGCATGGTACGATTCAAGTCGACTTGCCATGCTTTTGATACCAGGTACTTTTCTCGATTTCGTTTTCCACTGCAGATAGTACCCCCTCAGTATAGTCAGGGCTCTTAGCTGATGGGTCCTTTCATCTGCAAGCACACAGAAGAACAGCTGCACTTTGTCAGTTGACCAAAGCATGGTTTTGCAGGCCTCCATTTTCATTGAGTTGGGTAAAGAAAAAAATTGTGGTCGCTGTTGATGGTAGCTTGGCATTTGAAAAATGGCGGGTTTGTGCAGGATGTCCTGTGGGGCGCAAGTGACGATTCTCTCTGACCAATCAGTGGTCTGCCATGTTTTAACCACCTTTTAGTATCGACTCAGCTCGCTTGGAACCTCGACCGAGATGATACCAAAAAAGCACCAGTTACTATTTACAACTTTTGCCAATGGAAAACCAAAAAAGAACGGTTCCAAGCGAGTTGAGTCGAGCTGTGCCGTATCATGCAGTGGAAAATGGTTTAGGCTAGGCATTGGTTACTGCTGCTACGCCTGTCAAGCTTTACATTCTAGCACTGCACATGGGCAATTTACAATGCTAACAGTTGCAGTCACCGTTCTTTGTCATTTTTGAAACAATGGGTCCTGGATTTAAAACCAAAGTAAACATATATAGGCTTCTCATTTCTAGCCAATGAGCATTGATTTTGTCAACTGAAATGATGACTGTCGCTAGCAGATTTTATCAGCTGTAGCTAGCTAGCTAATTAACACTTCTTGAGTGGGCTGAAAAATGTCTCCAGCTGACTTGTTTTAAAAGAACTAGGTGGGTCTTAAATATCCACAGGGTAAGGAATTATCCGAGGTAGGGGTTGTTGGCATGTTATAAAAAAATGGACCAGAGCCACTAATGTTAGCCTAAAGTCTGACATAGTTGGAGTTTGCAACCACACAGGGAATGTTTAGGTCCTGAATGGGGCTTTTTGTAACGTGGCCTGTAAACCCACATAATAATGGTTTTAGCTAATGATATGCCCCTTAGCTTTAACAGTTTAATCCATTCCTTACACTTTTTCTCTTGCGTTACTGGTTTTGGAAAGGCCAAAAAAAATAAAAAATACACCACCCCAAAACTCATAGTATAACAATGATTGCTCTAGTGCTCCATGCACACTGCTTCAGTGTGTAGAGAAATTCAAAGCTTGACAGGCCTGCTGTGCCTAATTACGATTTCTAAGCTATGATTGAACAATTGCCGTTGAACAAATTTGCGTATGGCAAGGTGTGATAGCTGGCCTAAAAGATGAACAAGAACAGACAGCTTGATCGCAGATAAGAAATAAAAACCTTTATTTTATTTAGCAGTTCTGACTTCATACACAATTTCCCAGCAGTAGTAAAAAAAAATACCACCCCTGAACCACAGCTGACAATGGAAATTACTTTATTTACCACATTATCTACTGCTGGCCGGCATAATCACCATACACACCATGTAAGGAGCTACTGAAGCCAGAAAGGGTTTCTATGTTCTTTGATAGAGTAACAGCTAAAGAGATCTTCATTTCACAGTTGTGAGATAGCAGCAAAGACTCATGTGTAAAACATGGGACTTGAACAGGTTGAAGAGGTGAATATCACCACAGTCAAAATGTGTGCTCTCACAAGGTGTTTCTACTAGGCTTACACTGATTTAAGGGACAGAGACTGGCCTGTTTTTAAAGATTAGATCCCATCTGTCTGGTCAGTGTCCCCCACTTCTGACAGGATATTGTGCAGTTGGATTGATTCTTTTTATGGCATAACTGACAGTGCAGAAACCCTTAACCTAATTTGATTTTAATGTGTCTTCAAATCAAATACTGTAAACGTTTTCATTGCCATTTTTATCCCAAGAGGTAATAGTAGTATCATCATTAATCTTATTCAAAGGTTTTAGTGTCTTCCTGCTGATGAGAATAAATGCTGGAGAAAACCTGTTATCCAGCTAAATGCCATTAAAATAGCCTAATTTGAATAAATCTAAAAATATGTTTCTGTATGTATCTTTATATCTGCTACACTGTTGACTAATTTTCATGTTGTGGGTTTTGGAGTGGTCTCTGCCATTCACAGGAGCATTTACACCAACATGTACATTTCACTAGCCGTACTGCGACAGTAAGGAAAGCAAACTACAAGTCAGTTTCACTAGGCCGTGAAATTACCTTAATTTTGTCCACTGTGCAGCCGCAGTGCACGCACACGCACACACACACACACACACACACACACACACACACACATATATAAGGCGCAGACACATCATCATGTTCCCAGCCATGGCTGAACACACACACTTCACTATCTCACTTTTTCCTTGTTTTTCCGTGTGTGTGGGAGTTTGATGGGGATTATGTTTGCTTTTTATTCTTTTATACGTACTTCATTTTATATGTGGGTTTGGAGTCATGTCTGTGGGAGTGTGTCTGGGGTTGTTCAAGTGTGTGACTTTTTAAAACCCTGGCATGCATTCCTCTTTACTCTTTATTTATTTTTTGTGTATACAGTATTTTACTCAACCACCCACTTGGTCAACAAGTGCAGTGTTTCATGTGAGCAAATAAAGCGACATACCATAAGTGCATTCAACCATATGGATACAATCCAAAAATTGCAAGAATCATGCAAGTACATCATCAAATATGTAAAAGTGTAGATGCAGAGGTAGCCATGCACCTAAGATGTCACTATAAACTTTAGGAAACTTAAGTAGGTATAGATGTGCTGTGTAATCTAAATTTAAGTATCAAATTACTGTTAAAAGTTGAACTGGAATTAAAACTGAAATATATTTAAATATGGTTTGGTTTTTGTTGTGACATGTGTACTTATTTGGTCAAAACTGTTATTACCATAAAGAAGAAATTTAAGTTGTATTTTGTTTTCTACAGTGATAGCACTCCCTACGTTTGTTTGTTCCAAGGAGCGTGAACTTTTGGTTCGATTGACTCTGTCAGTACTGTTATTTGATTGGTGTAATGTCTGTGTGGGGGGGCATTAAAATGGTTCATAATAACACTTAGCCAATAGCCACACAGGCAGTTAACTAGTTGGTGGACTGACATTGTTAGCAGTTGCTTATTCCCACCTCTGATTTGAGCGCTTTCAACGTTTATCCATGTATGTTACTCTGTGTCATGATTTGAATCAAGGAAATGGAGAGTCACAGAATGCTGAGGTTCAAGGACTATCCGCTGGTAATTGGCCATCACTAGACTGGACTCATTAAAGAGAAAGCTAACACTTAAATCCCAGCACACTGGGTGCTGTTAAGTATGTGCTCTCCCACATGTCCAATGTTGTTGAAGGTTGTTTTTCCACTCCACGAAATGCTATGTTTGTGTTCTGTACAGAATAAATATGGAGGTCAGTTACGGTAAGTTTTACAGGATAGGTTTGAATCCCACCATAGATTAGCCTGTCTGTCCTCATGGGAGACCAGAAGTCAGGAATGTAGAGGCACTTCTATTATATGCAGTCAGACAAAAACAAAAGTAAGCTCCCACAAACTGTCAACACTTCTGGTACATTTATTTAGGGTTATGTGCCAGCCACACCACCAACCACCACGACATAGCCCTAAATAAATGTACTGAGAGTGTTGACAGTTTGTGGCAACTAACTTTTGTCCATTCCTGCATATCCTGCAATGCCAACACTCAGTAGTTTTACCATTCCTTGTTGTTCTTGTTTTTCAGGATTATGGGGCATAATCTGCTGCTCATTTGCGTTGTAACCACTAGTGTGGTTAGGGTGTTCTTACAGGAAACACGACAGAATGTGATTTGTGAAAATGATTAAAAACCTAAAACAATTAGCCTTATTTATAGCAACAATTTTAAACTGGTCATCAGATGTGACTACTGCCCCTGCTGGTCAAGTTATAGCAAACAGACTGTGCAGTTTGGGGAAGCAGACGGTTGCAGCCACAGATTAGTAGTAGCTCAGGGCAGCTGATCTGACAGAGAAAGCCTTTCACTGGGGCCCTCTGCTATAGCAACATAGCAACATGTACAGCTTTTTACACACACACACACACACACACACACACACACACACACACACACACACACACACACACACACACACACACAGGGCTTCCTGTGTGCAGTGGGATGAAAGCAACACCAGGCTGGAATGCTGAACCCGAGTGTGGAGAATTGATTGGAATGTTGTGTAGTCTGTGTGTGTATGTCTGTGTGTAAAGAGGGGAGGGTAAGGGATTTATGGCTGAGACACTGATTGTGTGTGTGTGTGTGTGTGTGTTATGTCTGCATTAAGTACAGAAGATGTGGTAAGGCTAATTTAGCATAAAGACTGTAAGCAGGAGGCAACAGCAAGACCACCTCGGTCCAAAGTACAAAAATACACCTACACATCTGAAGCTGCCTAATTTGCACAATGTATCTTGTCTGTTTGACCATGACATGAACAAGCTTTCCAGTCTTTATGCTAAGCTAGGCTAATCACGTCTCAGCTCCAGCTCCATACTTTATAGACAAAAGCTATGTTTACATTCAGTATTTCTCACAAAAAACGCATTGGATGTCATCCTTGAGGTCAACGTGCTGAAAAAACTCCATAGGGTACCTTATAAGTTTGTTTGTACACTCCTCATTGTGCATCGAATGGCTTGCTACAGCTCTACTACTATTGTAAAATCTTCCACCCAACATTAGCAGAGCACATAACAGAATTTTAGGCTTGGTGATTGGATGTTTTTTGCCAAAATGGACCTCGGCCGTAGTTCATTTCTCCCAGTTTTTTTGTCCACAGGCTTTGGCTTTTTATCAAAGAACCAGATATTTTGTCTTTTATTCTGATGATTCAACCAGAAGAGTTTCCTGTTCATCCAGTAGTGCTCAGTGAGTCACACAACATTGTCAATGGGAAATATTAAATGGGACTTTTACTTCCAGAAACAGGGGCAGTCAAAATAGATCACCACTCTATTGCACCGCCCGTATGCCTGTACGCATGCATATGCGTCCTTGTGTACCTGCATGCGCGTCCTCCTATGTGTGCACGAAATAAAATCGCGATCCGCTAATAAAAACATTGCCCCTTAGCACTACTACTAGTCAAACACTCCACAGGGTACCTTTATCGCTTCAAGCTAGCTTATAGAGCTGGAGTTCCTAGCTTAGCATACAGACCAGAGGCAGAGGGAAACAGCTAGTCTCATTCTCTCCAGAGTTTCAAAATATGTCTACCAACACCTCTAAAGCTGACTAATGCAAACAATGTATCTTGTTTGTTTAACCCATACATGAACAGAAATGTAAAAACGACGATTTAGAGTTTTTTGGGCACTACTGTCTGCAGAAGTTTTAGTACAGGTCTTTGTACAGGCACAACTTTGGGATGCTAGCCAGGCTTGCGGTTTCCCCCTGCTTCCAGTCTTTGCTAAGCTAGCTAACCCTAAGTCCTGACTCCAGCTCATCTTACTCTTGAAAAGAAGGCATATTCCTAAAATCTAAATCTAAAAACTGTTAAGTGTGTGTTTGTCTGTTTGAGATTTGTTCTGTGTATGATAGTATAACAGTGTATGTAGCTGCATGTGCGTGCATGTAGGTATATGTGATTGTGCGTACATGTGCGTACCAGGGTGTCCCTCTGTATGCGTATGTGTGTGTGATATGCATCTTAGTCCGTGTCACTGATACAGCCGGACTAGAAAGGCCAACCAACCAATATTCCCCTCCCCCGTCCTGCCACCTCTCTCTCTCTCTCTACTTCTGTCCACCTATCTCTACCTTGGCACTCTGACCTGCATTCGGTCGCTCGACCCCGGCCTCATCAGTGGCACAGAAGATGCTACTCTCTCTCTCTCTCATACGGCTGCTAGAATAAAGGTAGCACTGTATCCTACAAAACCAATGATGATGTCAGCTTGTTATTGACTCTCCCAGGTCTGAATGACTGAGCATAGGATAGGGGGTGGGGTGGAATCTATCTATTGCAGTGAGGTGACCAGCCAGGCACAAATGAGCTCTAGTGTGTGTGTGTGTGTGTGTGTGTGTGTGTGTGTGTGTGTGTGTGTGTGTGTGAGAGAGAGAGACTCACTGATGAGTTTTTAATCGTTTTTGGACAACAACGGAGCTCTGTGGCGAAGAGGAATAAGATGTATCAGGCTTTGGCTGCGCCGGAACTACTTAAGTAGTTAATCAATTCATTGTTGGTTCTGGTGTTCATCTTTAACATCATCCTGAGGAAAAGCTGCAGTCGATACAGCTTCAAATAAATAAAAGCCACAATGTTACTATGGTACTGCTTGCAAAGTTTAATACATCACTATACAGCTGTCTTAACGCAACAAAAGTAAACCATTAAGAAATGGAAAATGAAATCTGAAGTACAATACACACTCAGCATTTTGTACATATATGCCCCAAGCATCCACATGAGTTATTAGAACTCAAGTTTGTGTTAAATATATACTGTATGTATTTATATATTTCAATATAGTCATGACATCTGTACAGAGGGAATCAGGTTACAAATCATAACTTTATTAGTTCTTTTTTTAATATATCAATAACAGGCCACTGTGGAAATGTAGACATCGTACAGTCAAGTCTTGTGTAGCCCATTCAAAAAGGCTTAAAGCAACATGTTACATGCTTTGGCTGTAAAACAAACATCTCGCAGCAATAATAATAATAATGGTTTTAAATCTGAATAATATACACACATACACAGAAAATTGTACATAGCATTAAGTGCTTGATATCCTGCCAGATTTTTGCTTCGAGATCTAGCGAGATAGCTTCACATTTTCTGTTTCTGCGACAAGACGATGAAAGATGGAGGATGAACAATGTCACCTCTCAACTCTTGGTGAAGCTGAGCGTTAAGTGTGTGTCTGACTTTTCCAAAACTCTGCACCCACAGCCCATTACGTCTTCAGACTTCTGACCATCGAAAACACACTCCTCCAAGAATTGTGAAGGTGACATTTTACAAACAGCAGCATGTCGAGGAAAAAGAAAGAGACACAGGAAAGCAAACAAAGCTAAATGCTACAGCAGCCAGTGAAGAAGACAACACTCCCTCCTCTGTAGCATTAAAGGCAGCGAAATAACGAAGGTGAAAGTAAAATCATCCAGGAAGAAAAATGTCATGGATGCCTCGTTGCCACATCTGGTGCAGAAATGCCAGTTTTTAGAGTCGTGGGAGGAAAAAAATGGAAGACAAAGCAAAAAAAAAAATACCCTCATTTAGGACCTCTATTTTTAAGTATTTTTAAAAACACAGCAACTCTTGGCCCATGGTTGTTATCCTCTCCCATCACTCATAGTTTCACAATGGCACCGTGTGCTCTCTCATTCAGAAACCCTCTTCAGCATCAAGGTTCTTTGTTCAAGTAAAATACCAGACAGCCAACGCTTCCTTGTTAATTTCACAGGTTGTAGCAAGCACAGGGGGGTTTGACCTGTATTAGAATCATTAGAATTATTATTATTATTATTATTATTATTATTATTATTATTATTATTATTATTACAATGACAATTATAATATGTTGAACGGAAAAAAGAGCATTGTGTTAGAGGTGGGATGCAGTTATTTAAAAAAAGATGTAAACAAAGACTGCTCTGATTTCCCCAGGAAGCACGATTGGACCCAAAGGTGAGTTTCACTTTCTTTAACAGTTAATTACAGCACAGTCTGTTTCATGGTACCTTGGTACCATGGTAAATTAAACCAGATTGACTGATATTGATATATGCCATGTGGAGAAAGAAAAGTAGATTACAGACAACAGTCATCAATCAGCTAAAGTTTTGTGCTGTAATGTGTGTGATTTTCTCTCGTCAGTGGGGGCAGCAGTCGCCTTTGTAGGATAGGACTCAAGTCGGGGAAATAATAACAATCAAGCAAAATAATAATATCAACAAACTTTCAGCATCACACTCACTGTAGTTTGTATTTTGATGTTATTAAACTCTGCACGTGCAATTTGGAGAGGAAAAATCAGAATACAGCGAGATGGCCGCAGTGTGAGAGACTCACTCCTGTTTAAGAACTGATAATGTGGGAAACTGATCAGAGATCTGCACTATTAAGGAGGAAATCACTGGAACAGGGTTTTAGTGGTTTTTAGTGTGTGTCTATGTCTGTATAGGTTAAAGACTGAAGCATGACACAAGCAGCTCTGTACACAATGGTCTGAGAACATTAAGAACAATTCAAGTAAGGCAACATGTTGACATGAGATGACGGAATGGATGCTGTATGGGGTTTTTTCTTCTATTTATTATTTAAAAATTGTGTCATTTGCAGTGATGTGGCTTCACCTCTGTCACCGAAAAGTGGAGCATTGTGGGTAAAGCTCCACCCTTAAACCCCACAATTCAGCCTCTGTGAGTAAAACGTCCTCAAATGCATCAAAACACCAAAGCGTAAGATTCATTTCGGTGATGGAAAAACTTTGCTAAATTCTACAGAAAGTGAATGGAAATGTTCTATGTAGAGGCAGCAGCTGTGCTAAGCTTCGACTAGAGCACAAACAGCTTCACGTACAGCCACCTGGCTGTCGTGCTGTGCCTGGCTGGCGTCTCTACACACCAAACAGCTACAGCAGTCTGACCACCAGAGGCGATTTCGTATGTAAACTTTGTCACTCGATGTTTGCTGCGTGGTTCAGTGCGAGTGATTGGCGAAGGAAAATACCAGCAAGTAGTGGAAGAAGTGGCAAAGCTGACGTGGTTGGCAGTTTTACTGACATTCAGTACGTTCTACTTGAATATATTTGTGTGTGTGTGTGTGTGTGTGTGTGTGTGTGTGTGTGTGTGTGTGTGTGTGTATGTGTGTGCGCGCGCCGTTTGTCGACAGAGAATTTGGCAGGAAGCATACAACCAGTGATTTCTATTTAAAAAGAATCCTCCTGGTCCGTGTATTTATACAGTCACCTCTCCCAGACCAGATTGTCCATTTGTTTGTTGTAGTGCAGGATGGTACAGCGATAGTATCAGTAGTGCTACAGATAGCCGCAGTCGACCCCAACAGCCGGGAGGGCTGGGCCTTACAGTTTTTCAAGCCATCTTTGGCCTCGTCCAAAATGCAGCGACGACCACGAATCGGCTTTACATTTTTCAGGCTGATTTAGACGGCAGAGTGGTTATCCAGCAAACCCCCCACCCATATTGTGGATGCTGCTGGAGGCTAGGTGGATGAAGAGGGTGGAGGAGGGTTCATGGCACTGATTTTTCATCTCATTCAGTCCCTTTCGTATCCACACCACGTCTACTGAAGTCAAAGTCCTGCTGAGGCCCGAGGAGAAACTTTGACTGCCTCCGGTAAAAGCTCCATGTGTTTACCTGCGTCCGTGAATGGATGAGGGTTCCTGTGTGTGTGACGGGGTAGCTCCCATAGGTTTGTGTAACTGGGCATGTGAGGTCCACTCCTCTTTATTCATCACACTCATCTGCAGAGACACTGAGGGAGAACAAAGACATTATGAAGTGGCATCCAAACCAGAACCCGCTCACTCTCCTGATCAATAGGTGCTGTTTTCCTGCAGTCCTGGCTTGATTGAGAGGGATTATGGGAAAAAAAGGCAGAACAATGTGAAGTTTGGGGCAGCAGGAGCAGTACAGACTAAGAAATGGAGGTGAAAGACAAAAATGTGGGCAGTGCTGGGGGTACAGTGCAGCTCTGGACAGGGGTACAGAAGATTGAAAATTGTTGCCCCCCCTGACAACAAGTAATGGATCCTCCTCTAGAGCTCGAGGCAGATGAAAAGGTAGAAGAGAAGGAGGAAAGAGCAGGGAACAGTGCAGAGGTGTGTTGGGGACTGGTGAGGAGGCACTTACTTGTCCTCTGTGTGCTCAGTGATGCCGGCGGCAGCCAGCGCAGCTCGGTACTGCAGCAGCACACCACGGACGCTCTTCACAAACCCCTTAGAGAGAGGGAAGAGCGGAAAGCCGATGTCCGGGTAGCCGCTGCCCTCTGGGAGGAAACTCCGGTAGCTCTTTCTCCGTTTTTTTGGTCGCACCACCTGCTGGCTTCCCATGGAGGCCGCCCCTCCTCCGCTAACCGTGACTGATCCCGATTCTGACGTCCCACCGCGGACTACAGAGCCAGGGACAGTAGAGCCACCCAGAGAGGCGTTCCCCTGGGTGCTGCCGCAGTCTGAGTTCTGGCTCAGCTCCTGCTGAGAGGCCACTGTAGTGGAGGGACTCAGCCCTGAATCCTCCAGCTCCTCCTCCATAATACTGCTAACTCCTGCTCCCGTGACCCCCTCCTCCCCAGGCTTACTGGGGCTGCTATGGGCCACCGCCACGGGCCCTGATCCCAGGGGCAGCTGCTCGTCCAGAGGCTCCACAGACGAAGGCCGGTCTTTTGAGTGCTGAGCCCTGGAGGACATGTGCGCTGCATGACCCCTCTCAGCACCGTCATTCAGCTCGAGCCACACATCCAGACGGTGGACAAGCCGCCAGCCGTTAGAGGCAAAGTGCTCCTGGATCTCCTGTTTGAAGACCTCCACAGGATTCTGGAGGAGCTGTGTCATAGACTGAACCATCTTGATCAGGGCCATCTCATTATAGCAGCGGCTGTTCTCATATCCTTCCTGTAGGCCTCGGTCACTGTCGAAGCCAGCCTCGTTATAGTAAGGCTCATTGACGAGGATAAGGCCTGCAGAAAGACACGTATGTTGTTCATTAGAAACGGAGCATTGTTCATTCAAAGCAGAGTTGCTGAGAAACCACAAAAAAATACAAAGACAAAAGTCAAGATGTCAACTGTGAAAACAGTTTAAGTTTGTATGTCAGTAATTGAAGTGTATAGTGTTTAAACTGTATTTCACTGTGTGGTGGAGAACATTTGAACCATTGATTGTTACCAAATCTGGTGAAAAAGTGACAAATGTGCACTTCAATGAATGCTGCATTGTACAGTTAAAGACACATTTTAGAAGCATTAACTCTGAGAGAGCGAGACACTGATTTGGACCAAAATAAATAAATCTCAGGACTCAGTTTGTCTGGCAAGCAAGACTGCAGATATGTTTTATGGAAGTGGTGTAATGTCTGTGTGAGGCAGACACATTTAGCTGAATGTGTGCGACACTGAACCCTTCTGAGCAAATGAACAGATGAATAAAACATTTCTGTGCTGCAGAAAAGGGGAAGTGTGTGTGTGTGTGTGTGTGTGTGTGTGTGTGTGTGTGTGTGTGTGTGTGTGTGTGTGTGTGAGAGAGAGAGAGAGAGAGAGAGATCGCACTAACCTTGTATGGAGATGAGAACTTGCAGCAGACTGGACTTGCTGGTCCATCTCTCAGTGCCCTGTGGATCACATTGCCACGAAGATAACAAATGAGAACAAACAAACTGATTCTTGAGAAAAGCACAGAGAAACCAGAGTTCTCCGACTTCACAGTCGATATACACCATCTGTTTGCTCTGTCCTGTAGGTGGCGCAGTGTTTGCCAGCAACACAAGTCGCACTAGTTTACAGAAGCTTTACTTCCAGAATATTTGACTTCAAAAGTCCACTCATAGCATCAGTGAACTGCTGACATGTTAATAACTGAACATGCTGCAGCAGCTGCAGGTGTTGTGTGAGGCTTCCCAGAAGCAGCAAAACACACTCGAGTGGTATGCCATAAACATAATGTCCTGCAAATAATAATTATTTTCACATTTTATTAATTAAATTAATTGATTCATGTTTTGTCTGACCAACAGTCATAAACCCAAAGATATATAACAGAGACTAGCAGCAAATTCAGCCAGATTCATTATTTTTTGTCAACTGCAATTTTTACACAAAGAAATCAAAATCGAGGAGTTTATGTATCCAGTTCCTAGAGAAGCTGCATCATAACTTTTAAATCAAGTCTGGTTCAAAGGAGCAGGTTTAAATTAGTTTAGGTAGGCTTGACACACCACCGTGTCACACTTCAACACCCAGTGCTATAAAACTGCAGATTGTTATTGTATCTCTAAACTTTGTCACACCTGCACATGCATAAACCTGTAAAACTCACCTTGCCAATCCAGGTGCCCAGCAGACTGACGCAGACCTTGCCATTGTCGTACAGGTTGGGGTTGAGGCGGCCGCTGCACTGCGACAGGTAGCGGAACAGAGGCGGCACAGCCGGGTAGATGTTGGGCAGCTGGATGTCAAACAGGAACAGACCGTCCTCGTAGGGCGTACGAGTCGGCCCTTTGATCAGAGCTGAGAACAGGTCCTGTGTCGAAGACCACAAAGAACTTTATGACACATTTTATGATGTATGCGGTGAGTGTAATGTAAAGGAGACTGTTGGATGTGTAGCACTGAGGTTACTGCCTGGGAATATGATCAGGTAAGAGAACAAAGAGATACATCATAGCTCAAATAAAATAATGAGATGAGGACTGGCAGCTTCCATCTTAAGGTTGTTACTAATGGGTTTTTAAATATTAATACTCCATTTCCCATAAACCCCTGCTGCTTTCTTAAACATAGAGGATCCTACTACTGTACTTATTTGGTCCTTCTCCCTGGTAATGTTGTTGACCAAGAAAAAGACTCATTATTGATAACATATGGGCTTAGAAAGGAATTATTTCAAAGTCTATGGTTATATATCATCCTTATTTGTGAAAAAAATCTGCATGATGAGGTTTACAAAGGGTGATATACAACCACAGGCTGTTAAATTATTTCTGCACATAATCTCACAAGCTCCAAATCTTATTGACCTAACCCTAACAGCAATCATGCTGTAAATTCTGACAAATTATATGTAGTTCATTGTAAATTCTGGTTCCTCCTTGTCTGCCACACAGTGATCCAGCAGACCATCCACCAGAGATGGATAGAGGCTGCCAGGTTTCTCTTTTTATTTCAAAATGGTCACAACACAAGTACGAAAGTGCCAGTTTTTACCATGACAATTATTACAGGAAACCCACCATGCGATCTTCAAATGTTTTGACCATGATACCGTCTGGCAGTGACGTTGCTAGTAGAGCCATTTCCTTCCTCACTGTGCTGAAGAACTTCTTTGCCTCCGCTGGCTGAAACTCCATTTTGTTAAACGAGTGTGTGTCTAAAAAACACAGAAAGAGGGGACGGACGCATGGTGGTTGAATAGCAACATAGAAAGAAATAGAAATTTACAAACACAACTTAGCTTGTGTGTGTGTAGGGAATTCATCAAGCTAAAGGATGTGTGTGTGTCTGTGACAGACACGTATGATTACAGAATGGAAATGGCAGGCAGCTACTGTCACTCATAGTAATGAAGAACTGGTCTGTTTGTTGTCCGAGTGTTCAAGAAAACTATCTATACAATATAAGAACTGCTAATACACATGCAAAATCCATAAAGCATCAGATTAAAAGCAGACACCTTGACTTGAACATTAACCCCAATGAGATCTGAAGCTCCAGTGACTCATTTTAGTGACACGACATGTATATTTGATTCTCAACGTAATCACATCAGCTTAGTTTATGTGCTGATGCTTTACTATAAGTCTTTGTTTCATATCAGCTCATGCAACACAATACAGATCATCTGGTTTATTGAGAGGAGCTGGATGTCGGTACAGCTCAGATGACTAATCTTGTTTGGTTGATTGTGTTTTCATTCCTCCAATTAAAGTTGATAGTAGAGACTTTCAGGAAGGTGAAAATGAAACCAAATGAGACTAGGGGATGGTTCAGCGAAGAAGAAATAGATGGGCAGAGGTAGAGGAAGAAAGAGAAAGAGGAAGAGAAGGAAACAAGGAAGAAGAGAGTTATACACTATGTATCCCCATTTCTCACCTGGTGCCCACTCCAGCACAGAGAACACCTCTCCCTTGGCACTGGTGAAGGTGACGCCAGGTTTGCCTCCACTCTGTTGGCACAGTACTGGTGTGTCACTGAGAAACTCACTGGGCCATTCTTGTCCACCCACCGGTGTCTGCGGCTCCTGCTGGGGCTTTTCCTCTCCAGCTCTCTCTGCCTGAACAGTAACAGACCAGCAGGTAAGATACAATCTAATGACAGAAAATGTCAAAATGTTGCACTTATTTCCTGCTTATTTACTTTAGATTGCACTGGCAAATTAAATACACTCTGCCACATTGTAGATTCATTTAACACCTACCTCTGTCCCTGCTCCTGCACTCCCCCCTGCCTCCACCACAGCCTCCATCTTTTCCTCCTCCACGATGGCCACGTTGTCCAGAGTCTTCCTCAGGTTCTCCTGCAGCTTCTTGATGTCATCCAGGAAGCGTTTCTCCTTGGTTGGTTTCTCGGGGGCCGTGGGCGTCACGGAAGCCGCTACATGAGTTGTGGAAGCGGGTTCGGCGGAGGTCGGGGAGGTTGGAGAACCGCCGGTCCAGAGCTGCTCCACAGTCATGTTCTTCAGGCTCTCCAGGATCTTCAAGGCCTCTTTCAACTCCCTGAAGCCCCGAGAGGCACCATCTTTACTGGGCTTCTCTGCTCCGTTGACTGCCCCAGGAGTGGTTCCTATGTAGGCAGAATTTATAAGTGTATAACAAAATTTGTATAATTAGAGACAGTGTCAAACAGGACATTGAGAACAGTTTGGTAATCAAAATACTAAAAAAAACAAAAAACAACTCAAAATATGAAGGAACATGTCACCCAGTGCAACAGAGTGACTCACTGTGTTTTTAATTGTTTTTGGACAACAGAGCTTTATTCTTTAACACATCAAATAAGTGTAAATACTACCTATTAAAGCAATTCAAGAAACAATAGGGGAGTTCCAGCTCATTCAAAATGCAGCAGAAGTCTTCATGAGTTCATGCATAGCTGGACATATTGCTTTGATACATAAATCACTTCGTCTCCCATGTGCAATACAGAATCAACTTCAAAATTCTAGTATTAGTCTTTAAAGCGCTTAATTGTTTGGCTCTCCAGTGCGTTACTGACCTACTCACTGACTCCAGTCCAGTCAGAGCTCTCAGGTCATCACGTGGTGCTTTTCTAACTGTAGAGTGAAGGTGCTTTTTGTTATTTTGGTCCTGTTCTCTGGAACAAACTGACTGATGACCTGAGATCTGTGATGACTGGAAACGTTTCTATTTTCTCAGGTTTACGATTAGTCACTGTGTGTGTGGGGTTCTTCAATGTCTTTGGGTGGGTGTTATTTTCTACTTTCGGAGTTGTTACAGTATTTTATTTTTTCTTTATTATATTTACTTCATACTACTGCAATTTAATGCAAAGCACTTTGAATTTAATTGTAGTCAACTGTGCTATATAAATAAAATGTCCTTGCCTTACCTAAAGATACAGAATTTTGTAATGCTTTGTTAACACTCAACAGTTCTAAGTAGGACAAAAAAGTTCTTATCCTTTTGTTCAATAAAAGGACAAATTATCACGTAAGTGACAACAAAACGCTCAAGGAGAATGATTTATGTTTTGAACTGTGAAGTTGACACTACTCCCTTGAAACAAACAATAATCTCAATGCAAACAAGCTCCCCACCTCCTCCAGAAGCAGGACTAGCCACAGCCACAGCCACAGACGCCTCCCCCTCCTCTCCAGGGACCCCTTTAGTGGGGCTGGTGACCCCGGCTTTGCTCAACTCTTGAGGAGGGATGATGAACGTCGTGGAGCCTGTGGGCGTGGGGGTCGGGGTCGCTGTGTCGGTGACATCTGCATTGTTGACGTGGCTGTCGTCCTCAGTGGTGAGGCCGTTGTCCGTCTCCCAGCTGTCGCTCTCGTCCTCCCACTCCTCAGTGGACAGGACGCTGCTGGTCTCCTCCACCGAGTCGTAGTCGGTCTCCTCGATCTCAGACTCCACGTTGTAGAGGTGCTGTGTGTGTGTGTGTGTGTGTGAGATTATCAGAAGACTGTCAGCAACAGACGCCTCACTTCTAATGTCAAAAATGACAATTCATCAAGGATAAACACTTACCTGAGGCAGGACGATGGTCATGGAGTTATCTGCCCACACCACCTCCACTTTGCTGCTCACATCCACCCTGGACACCTGGCCGACCGAGGTCTGAGGGAAGGAGGATGTAGAGATACAACCATTATCAACAACCAGCAATACGTAATACAAAATGAAAACAAGACAAGGGTCTAAATAAAACCATTTGCATTTGATTTTCTTAAAGACTAGAGGAGTTAAAAAAGGTAACATTTGTCCTTAAGGTTGCTCTAAAAGGCCACAAGGTCATTAAAATGAGAACAGTCTATCCCTATGGGTACATAAATGTGCCCTAAACAGAGAGGGTTCTCCTTTGGGTAGCATGAATGTGTTCACAGTAACGGGTGTGATGTTGCAGCCAACTAAAGTTTCCGTTTTCTTCCAGATAAATACATTTTTTGTTATAAATCTTTGCATTTAGAGGTTTCGGGTGTTTCTTTGTTTTTGTCTCTAAACTGTGTACTTTGTGTGCGTACGCTCTCAGTCCTCAGTAACTAATACAACAGTCCTGCGATAAATCCTCCCTTCATGAAGATTATAATGTTCAGTTTGTTTAAACTGTTTCAGAGAGGTGTTGATTCAACTGTGTGATCATGTTGGAGGCTGCAGTTTGTGGTGCTGTTGAACTGTATTTGCATATACATGCAGTGTTTCTGTTATTTTGTCCACCCCATCTATGACAATAGGAAAACCATCAGTGCAATGCATATGAAAGACAAGAGGTATTTTTAATTGTTCTCACCTCATTTTCGCAGTCGTTCTGTCCGTTTTCCGAGTTCCATATTCTGATGACGATGTCGGTGGTGCGGAAGTGGAAATCTGGGTGATCTGCGATGTCATACACGCTGACATCCTCCTCCACGCCGATAACCTGGATGAGAGCAAAGCAGAATACCACTAGAAAGTTGAAGAGTCACATACGACAGCCAGGTATCACAACATCAGACCTGCCGTTTGATGCTGCATACAGCGTTCCCTACCTGCATTAAGGCCCCCCTCCTCCCTCTATAATACTACTCATCTATTTTTCATTTTTCACACACAGACAAACATCAAACATGACTTTCACTTTCTTTAAAGTAAAGTCCTGACTGACCTCCACGTCCTCACTGGTGGAGTTGAGTTTGATCCACTTGACGACACATGTTCTGCCCTTGTGATCACCAGACTGGATCACACCATACACTCCTGGGTCCTGCAGGGCTTGGGCTGAGAGCGCACACACACACACACACACACACACACACACACACACAAAGTACACAGTTTAGAGAGGAAAGTACACAAAATACAAACACCCCGAAACCTCTAAATGCAAAGATTTATAACAACAAATGTATTTGTCTGGAAGAAAACGGAAACTTTAGTTGGCTGCAACATCACAGCCTTAAATTATATCCCTGTTTTTTCAGTCCATCTTACACAGGCACACAAACTTGCCATAGTTTCAGTAAATGACCTAGATACTGTAGGTACTAGGTGGCCTATATAGAAAAAAATCTCATCACAGTCCACAGGGACAGAAATCTGACACACGCTGTGTCTTCCCTAGTCTGAAAAAAGTGAACAAAGTCAAATAAAACAACAAAAACTGATCATTAAAAAAAATGTAAGAATTCAATGAATTTTCCTCACGTCGTTTGTCCACTACGAAGTCTCCGGGACAAAACTCATGGCTGTCGAGGTGCTGGATGGGGATGAGGTCGTTTGATCGGATCCCCTTCTCCACCCGCCCGTCCTTCCACATCACATCAGACGTGGTCTTTGTGGATACAACTTCCACTGCAACCCTGCACACACACACACACACACACACACACACACACACACACACACACACACACACACACACACACACACACACACAAAGAAGGTTTGCTCGCTCTGATTTGCTGTTTTATTGGTCTGGTATGAAGAGGCTCAAAGGTACATGTTACCAATTTAAAAACTCAACCTTGCTTTTTATTATATAGAGGAGTTCTCTATAGTGGTTACTTACTTTCCACTTATCACAAAAGTTAAGCTGCTGTATAATAAGAACAAGCCTGTTTTGATTTCAATTCTAGTATAATTCGGACACATTTGGGGTCAATGTCCTCTATGCATGCCCAAAAATCGCTGATTGGCAATAACATCATGAAGGAAAACAGAACAGAGCAGCACTGATTTGTAAAAATGTAACTCAAACATCTTAGAATTGAATACTGAGGTTTTGTTTTGGACATTTTTTGGCAACTAAATGGCAAAGAACAGAAAATCTGCAGTGTTGTGTTAGAGAGAGAGAGGGAGAGAGAGAGAGAGAGAGAGAGAGAGCATGAAATCTGTTTTGTAAGTTGAGGATGAGTGTGTGACATTGTGTGGTTGAGGAAATGACACCATCAGTAGTCTGCACTGAAAGACTTTCTGTGTGTGGCTGCTGTCGGGCTCCAGTGTCACTGTCAGACAGATCGAGACATGAACCCTTTGACAAAAAACAGAGAGGACGGAGGGACACACAGACACAGTTTTTCCAGGGTGAGCAGCTGTTGGTTGCTTTAGCAGTCAGTAACAGATTATGTCATTGGTTTCATTTTTACATCAAGTTCCCGATACAGCTGCAGGGGTGGGGGAGGTGGAGGGGGGACTAAATGTGTAGGAAGCACCGTCACCAGGACCATCAACTTTATAGATCTGCAAAATGTCAAAACACTTAAGTTGTTCCTCAGACTTGAAAAAAAGGCACTGGATCAATCACTGGTCCCTTTTGTGGTCTGATGAGTAACTAAATCTACAGAAAAGTTGACCAACAGTTGGACAGACATAGTAGCCGTAAGAAATGAAGACGATGAATGGATAGAGTTATGATGGGATGAAACATGAATGAGTTGCAGTAAACAGAGTGAAGACAGAAAAAGACAAAAAGACTGGAGTTCTGTGTATTGGTGTATTCCCACCCGCTGTTAACCCACCGGTCTCCAGGCTTGAACTCGCGGGAAAACTTGGTCCGCTTCTTCTTATGCTTCCTCTTCAGGTTGCGGATGGAGAGTGGGATACTCTTCTTCCGGTTGGTTCCCAGACCGCCGCTCTGAGAAGAGGCAGTGGAGCTGGCCGATGACGTCAGAGAGCTGCAGCCGAGGTTATAGTCACAGGTTAATTATTCACAGACAACATCTCATCTAATTATACAAACCGTACACACATACATAGGATAGTTTTCCTCTAGGTTGATCAATCAAAAGTCAGAAAACAGTAAAAAAACAAAAGATTTTCGCAGAGCCAGTGTCATCTTCAAATGACTTGTTCTGTTCAACCAACAGTCCAAAATATTCCATTTGAAATCATAGAAGATGAAAAAAACCTGCAAACAGTCACAATTGAGAAGCTGAAACCAGAGCATTTTAACAGTTTTACTGAAAACATTACTTCAGCAATTAAGCAATTATTAGAGTTGTTGCGGATTAGTTTTCTGTCAATCAACAAATTGATTAACTGACAAATCGTTATAGCTTTAATTTACAGTATGGCAAAAAAGAACTGGGCTGAATGCAGACATCTTTTAGCAGCACTGGAGTATATTTTAGGAAAATAGTCTGAATGAACACTTACACAAGCAACTATAGACACAATAACATGAACAATTGTAAAGTTAAATGAAATCCAGTGCAATAGCTCTGCTATAAATACTACATTTTTGAAGCTTTTAAAGGTTCACATTTTGTTGAGGCCGTGTTTGAGAGATGATGATTCAGCTCTGTGGTCACAGCAGACTGTAACTTTCAGAAAAGGAAAGCATCAGTCTTCGGTTGACAAACTGACAAAACATATTTCCATCACTTATATTTGAGGGAATAATTGTGCTGTTTAAATAACCCCCATATTTCAGTAATAAGAAAGTGTAATTAAACATTAACCTAATTAAAGTGTGTGTGTTCCTGTCTGTCTCATGTCTCCCTCTCTTTCCATCACACACAAACACACTCGTGTAATGGATTTCATTGAGAACAAGCGGCTCAGCTTCATTAATAATGCAACAACAAACTTTAACAAGCAAAATCAACAATGAGACGAACATTAGATTTAAACTGCATATCTGCGAGTTAATCTGGCTGGGTAAATTACAACAGGCAGAATAATTAGCTATAACTACTGCAAGCCTGGTGTAGAGAGGTCATCTGACTTTTTTCTCCCAATGTTAAAACAATGTCACTTATTTTGCCAAATGAAAAGAAGTAATTCAGTGACCTGGTATCGTCAGTGTCTTCTGCAGCCTCGTCGTCAGCGTCCTGCTCCCCGTGTTCAGCTGAGGTGTCGTTGGTGTGCTGGGGTTCTGGAGGGTTCTGGATGGGAACCACGGGGCCATTGTTGTTGTTGTTGGGATGAGACGAGTCTGTCTGCTCTGATTTGTGCTCGCCTGGTGAGGCATAAAACAGAGGAGGACATATTAGGATTTCAATTTAAGGTATGGATGATCTTTTAAAATAGGAGATGAGATGGATTATACTTAAAACACAAAATCATAAAGAAGTGAAAATTATATTGGAAATTATATTTCTTTATCAATCTCTGTGGTGGATCAATGAAAATTGGTGAAAGTACCTCAGGTTTTTATTTTGCTATGGCTTTACAGAAACACACACAGTCATCTTCTATTTCCCTGGATCATGATGACAGATATATTTCTCAGCTTAAGTGTGCTGCACTCCAGCACAGTTTCCAATTAGTCTGTTCCCTCTGTGCTTGTGGAAAGGACTGCCTCATGTCTCCCAGGAACTTTAAATCATACTGACTCTGCTTTGCATAGAGCCACTTAGTTCTCAGCTACTTTAGGGAGGACGTGAGCAGAAAATAATGTTCACTTTTCTGACAATGATAAAAGATTAAGCTCTAGGTGTGTGTGTGTGGGTGTGTGAGAGAGAGAAAATATATTTTATGCCATCTTTATTATGTTTATCGTTTCACATTTAACGTCGATTTAAAACCCCAATTTATCTGCACTTGCTCTCACTTCTGTCTTCTCCTGATAGTAAAGGCAGTAAAGCAGATAAGTTAAAAGTTAAAAGAATCTGATAACATATTGCCTGATACCTGTTTTTTTTTTTGTTGTTTTTTTTTAAACATTAAACATTTTTGATAAAGATTCCTTAAATTTGGTTATTAAAGAGTTGTGACCGAGATATGTATAAAGCGGACATTTTAATGAACTTGATAAACTTGTCAAAAACTCTAATAGCAAATATAACGGTAACATTAAAAGTAGTATATTGTGTGGACATGCCTAAATAATGAACAAATTCATTTTTAATAGTTAAAATAACCTGTTAGCAATGACGAATTAATCTATGTATTATGTTATCGTTCATTAACCAGTACTCTTTTGTTTCCGTTTATGTGACGCAAACTATAGGAAAGCTTTTCCCAAACGTTAGAAGAACAGAAGTTCTTCTGTTGCTTGGCACTGGAAAACTTTGAAGGGGAAGCAGTCGGTAGGCAGCAGCAAGTGCAAAAAAAAAAAAAAGAACAAAGAAACAAGGTGGCATTAATTATCAAACATGTTAATGAAACAGAAGCAAAAATGATACAAGGCCCTTAAACAGAACATAACCTCATGAAACACAAACTGCACAACTTAAACAAACTCATGTTCTGTTATTTGTGCAACCTGACTGATAAATTCACAAATTAACTGAAACATTAATGATGTTTGACTTCCCTTTCGCACATGTCTATTTTTAGGTGAGTGAAAGTTTTCATCATTAGAGTCTTGCTGAGCTCATGATAGAGGCAACACTGACAACATCACAGGACAGAAGAGTGTGTGTGTGTGTGTTCCTCAGAATACTGTGTTTTCTCTGCAGTGTTGTTTGGCACCTTGTGTATCTGCGTTCTCAGTCTTCTTCCCCGAATCCTTCTTGAACATCCTTTTCAACTGCAGCACACGCACACGCACACACAGAGAGTGAGAGTTTGAAGATGATCAAAACATGCCTCGCAGTTTACAAGTACTGACGGTCTCTGTAATACCAAGCAGTATCCAATCCAATATTCGAGGACAACTTTCTTAAAATATACCCGGCACCGTGATCGTCTCCTGTTCTTTAACTTCTTGTGTAAAACAGGTGATTAAGTGTTAATATGCTCCTGAGATGATAACAGGCTGTATCGACCTACATTTTTACAACAGGTTCTTCATACAGCGTAAAAGAGCACAATTAAATCCATACACTGAGATGTATAAATAACATTTTATCCACACCTTTCTGGCCACGGGGTCTTCGGGCAGGACAGGGGCACCCTCGGGTCCTTCACAGGTGATGCGTGTAGCATCTCCCTTAGCAGGGAAAACATATAAGGCCCTCTCTCCCAGCTGCCTCTGGGTGTGGTCGTAGTATCCCAGACGCCTCACCCTAAACCCAACCAGCACAGTAATATTACCTCTGTATTTGTTGTCATACTCGACATTCATGTACACACATTGAGTGAAAACTCTAAGAAGACACGTAAGATGTCCCTAAAAATGTAATCAATGAACGTGTTGTGGAATACCACAAGCACAATATAGATATAATTTACTCATTTATTTAAATTCTTAAAGCTGTAAGAAAATAACAGAATTAAATACACTTTAAGCAATGAGAAACAAAGCTCACAACAGCAGCAACTTTTAAAAAAAGGCATACATAAATCTGTGTGAGGTCATGAATATTTTGACTGACCTGCAGAGATTTTCCTGTGTGATGGTGGAGGGAGGAGGATAGACGCTGTCAGAACCTTTGGGAGAGTAGCTCTTAGTGATCCACGTCACCTTCAGCTCTACCACTTTTACCTGCAGAGAGCATGATGATACCACAGAGACCATTTAGACAATTCAAGATACACAATTGCACGTAAACCCCCAATTTATTCAAGCATATGACTCCAATACACATTTTCATTTAAAAAACAACAAAAAAAAAACAACAAAAACAAAACAGAGAACAAAGCTTTTGTGCACAGCGTGAAGTGCAGAGCTGGAGGTGCTGGTGTTCGTGTTGGCGACCACACACTCGTCACATAAAATACAATCAAGGACTTTTATTAACAATGATAAGAGCGATGCATTTCACTCAGCGCTTCATCAGTTAGTGATTATACTATTTTCCTTGTTTTATGCAGAAGGGAATGAATTATCTAAACTGTACTAAAGTGTTGCAGATACAATGACCGAAAGCCCCTAAATGGGCCGTTTCCTCTCACTCAAATAAAGGATGCTGCAGTGAAAAGACGACAGGAGTTTAAAGAAAGAACCATCATCGCCGTCTCACCTCTTCTACCACCACCCTGAACTTGCATTTCCTGCTGAGGACAGGTTTGACCCCGGACAGCCACTGTACATTAGAGAAGACTTTGGCTGGACCAATCAGGACCTGGCCTGGGTAGAAACCGTACGCCTCGTCGAAGAACAGACCCTGAAGAGCAAACACAGTAACAAGGATACAATATGACTAAAGAACTGAGAACATGATGATTTATCTGCTGTTAGAGCAAACGCAATAATGCATTATATTCAACATGTACATCACATAATAAAAAATAAGTCGGTTAAACAAATATTTGCCTATGTGAATTGCAATGTAGTATATCAAATTTTTATTTTGCAATAAATGGACATTTTCTGCACATTAATGTTTGAAAAATGCAAAGATGAAAGGAAGAGCTGTTAAAATCACAATATACAGTACAACACAACTCATCTGTAGGTCTAAACAGAGGGCAGATTTTAGTTTTTTTTTCCCTCAGCTATTTCCAATAGTTACTCAGTACTGTCCCATTAATAAACATTTGGTGCACCACCAAACCATCAAAAAAAACAAAATTGAACAGTCTGATTAAAAAAGTTACAGTCTGAAATGCAAAGTAGAAATATAGAAAGTTCCAAATAATTGTTTTCTAAAAGGGGCAAACACTTAAAATACTTCATCTTGTTCTAGTACACATGTAAATGTCCAACTGTATCACTCAAAAGCATGGATTTTACATTCAGTATATAATGAAATTAGGCCGAGAACCACAAACAACAAACATGCACAAGAAACATCAAGGCTACAAATAAATACTTCCTGGTTATAGAATATAACAAATAAGAACTATTTATAGACCATGAACCAGCCGTTTCTGTTGGCACATGAGCTTTTTGTAAAGGGATCTGACCCCTGACTAACAGCTGTTCTGTTCGGATCCACCTGAGGTGACAGATAAGAGCTCGTGGCTACATACCGAATCACTGACATGTGGACAGACGTCGTACAGCTTGGCACCGTCCTCCACACTCATGGAGCATCTGCAGGGAGGCAAAGAAATAGAGGCGACCAGTTGAAATTGGCTGGATTTGGCACAAATTAATGTGTGCCAGCATGCAGACAACATGGCGACAGTACATGCTGTATAATCACACACACTCACACTCACACTCACACTCACACTCACACTCACACTCACACTCACACTCACACTCACACTCTACCTGGCTCCATTGGAGAGCTTGAGGATGATGTGATTAGTCAGATCGTACACCTTCCCCAGCCAGAAGTCGTAGGCGATGTAGTCGCCGTACATAAAAGACTGGAAAGAAAACAACGACAACAGGAAAACTATCAATTTTACAAGTATTACTGAAAGCTGCAGAGGTTTCTCACTGCCACGACCATTTCAACAACGACTGAAATTAATCATCTGGTACCGATTTGAGTGCTATATTAATTTCTCAAGCCATTCAGTAATACACCATTAGAATGATCATTTTGTGTTTATCATTATCACGATTACTCAAACATTAAATTATCCTTAACATAACAATGCAATAAAACGCATTTTCTGCCTATAATAAACAACAGGCTATGCAATGACAAGCTGTATTTTTATTATCTTAATCACCAACTATAAAGAAACTCCACAGAGATGTTTAAATCACATTTGACAACATTTATTATACCTAAATGCCAGTAATTAAAAAGTATTGGTTGCGGCATCTGATATACATTTGATAATGCTTTATTTTACGGATCCGTAATTAATACCTGGGAAACGTGCTGGAAAGAACTATATAATACACAATAAAAAAATGATAATCGCTACATTTCACTACAGAGACCTTCATCAGGCATCTGTAGCTGTACTGAAACGTAGCTCTTCATTAAATGTATCTTATGTGTGTGAAAGCTTTGACTCATCACTTAGCACCTGTATAACATACAGGTGTGCAAATATCACTTTTCATGTAGTAGTAGGCATATATTTAATTCCAAATGACAGTTCTTTTCAGGAAATGTCTTTGAAGACCCTGCATATGAGTATTAAGGCCCCTCAGTAAAATGTTACTCTCTTACCCAGATGTGCTGCAGGTCTTTGCTGTTAACTGGATACAGAACACAGTTTGTTCCCACTAGTTTCACTGCACACTCGATGTCTATGTTGGTCACAATACCACACTGGTTGTCCTGTAATGCAACAAATTCAAGTTCATCATATCATTTGTCATCACTGCTACAGTATCCTGTTCAGAAACACAGTACTGCTTGTAAGCTTTTTAATTTTCCTGAGGTCCACAAGCATCACCTCATTTGACAGTATGTGAACAAGACTAATCAACATTTAATGTTGTATTCATATTTGGGAGTTGTTGCACTGCGTTAACACAAAAAGTCTCCTCTTAGTCCTGTGTAAGTGTCGACCTGCAGTATTATTCCAGTCGTGTCTGATGCAGCAAATGAAACAGAGTGGTGAACAGTGACATGACTGACAATAAGAGAGAGATTTCATTGAAAAAAAGCTTGAAATAACAAGACAGAACAAGAGAGGTGAAGTGAAAAGGAGAGTCACAGACAAAAAACAAGATGCATACCGAGGACTCCACTTACATTAGAATTATTTCGTCGCACAACGTCTCTGATGACAATAGATCGATCTTCAAGTTTCAGCTGCAAAAGAAAGAGCAAACAAGTTTAGAAAATGGTGGCTAACACAGCCGGGTGACCTCATCTTACAGAAATTTTACACCAACACAAGCTGATGCCGGGATCATCATTCTTGTACAAAAACTCGCACTGCAGATGAGAACTCCTTACATCGATGACCCTGTGATGAAAGCCGGAGAAGAACCACACATAAATCACACTCACACTCAGACCATGACAGACTTCACTGAGATGATTTGTCACACCCACTCACAGCCATGAAGACTGCAACATGCACAATCAGCAGAGCATCCAAACAGAGAGACACATTTCACCGAGCTGGCCAGCATGAGCCTCTAGTGTGAGAATCCAGCAGTGCGATGAGCACTGAAGGAGTCAGCAAACATATTTTCATTATGAATTATTAATCAACACATTGAAATAAAAATAGGATCTGTGAAACGTTATGGTTTACAACTTACAGAACCGGCAGTTTGATGGACGGATAAAGCCAAAACAGCATCGATCAAGAACTACAAGCCCAAAAGGGCAAAAAACAGGAGCCGCTGGGATAAACTTGGCACAAGCTCAGCTCCCAGAGGGATCCCGTGTTCCTATGGGCAAAGTTTTGCTGTGTCAATGTGCCTGGTAGTGGGCATTCAGACCGAAAACAGCCCTTGGTGCCTTGGTGTTGGTGGGGCCATGTTGCTTCAGGCACCAGTGAGATTATTAAATATGATCCAGGAAGGCCAGTTTGACTTATAGATCCATGATTTGGAAGCCTAATCAGGTAGCCAAACACTGAACAGTGGTATATAACTTCTGTATGAGACGGGATCTTACAACTCTGGGAAATTATCAGTTTATCCTCCGTCGCAAAAAAACCCAGGTAAACATCAAAAATCTGTGAAGCAATCTACCTGGAATATGGGCTTGCAAATATTTAATTAGCGCCTTGCTGGATGACATCACATTGCATCACGGCAAAAGTTAGATTAAACTTTTTTCCCCAGACGACCTTGCTTTTTTCTGATGGATTATTGAACAGATTCCGTGCTGCCTCTGATCTGCGGAGCCGGTTTCCTGGTACCAGAAGAACTTTAATAAATATGTTCTTTATGACAGCGGAGACTAACCAGAGAGTGTTCCTTTATTCATCAACAAGATAAACATGAGTGATGATCATAGCAAATAATTTATAGGCCAACATTGTCGTGAGGAGCATGGAGATACATTACAGTCATGTTTAATGACTGTAATGTGCTTAATGTTCTTCATCTGTGTTTCACTGTAGGGTATTTGATAGGTCCATAAAGAATTTCATTAAAAGAAATTAAAAGGGATAATAAAATATAATGAATTGAGGATCATCTAACTGAGGTGAACAGAATCTAACATGTTAGCCAACCATCTGAGATGAACCGTTTCCCCGTCCCCTTGTTTTATAGATAGTTTTATGGAGGTAGTGACTTTATTCGCAGCTTGGTGTAAGCAGCTTCGGCACTTTGCATTATACATAAAAGGTAATGACATATACATAAGGTAAAGATGCAAGACCAGCTGACTTTCAGTACTGTCCTTTACTAAAAAGAAGTAAAGCTAAGGATCACGCTAAATTACATTTCTACCATAGATTCAAAAAGGTTCATGCTTGATGGTGGCACATGATCGTGTGGTTTCAATGCGGAGAAATGTGGTGTTTTGTTAAGTGTAGTGGGTATTTTTTTAATTTATTGTCTTTTGAATAGTATACGTGTTATATGAAGGTTGTTGTAATGCTCTAATCATGTATGATAAAACTTATTATATATTAATAGAATTATATATATGATAAATATTGGCACTTGCCCTTATTTACCTTTTGTTTTTTTCAAATTTTTTCTACTTTTCTCAAGAAAAGACATGAAAGTTACTGTTGTGTTGTGAGTTGAAGATGTGCAACAATAATAAATAATTTTGAGAAATAATCAGTTTACCATTTACTGTATAAAATATGTATACGTTTTTTATACTCTATTGGCAACCAATATAACACACGTTACCGTTATTCAAACCTTGTGCCTCACAGAGAGAGATGTGTTTAATGGCACTGGTTTGTGGGACATAAAAAACATAAGCATAAGCAACAGTACCCTCCACAGCTGAACAAACAAAAACACCACCACCTGCAGAAACTGTTTCTGCAGGTGGTGGTGTCACTGACTGTGCCACATCAGTTCATTTGAAAAGTATCAACATTATATGTGCCAATCTGAAGCTACCACAGGTCTATGTGGCAGAAAGTGAACAATAGTTAAAAAACGTACATGAAATTGCTTATAAAAAGCTACCTGCGGGAGGCCTGGCTTCTACTCTAGAAGCTACAGCACAAGCTGCTCTGCTGGCAGTAAGTACACAGCGAAGTAGCAGCGAACCACCAGCCAGAGCCTCAGAGTTTGGGCAGAGACAGATGGAAGCAGAGGATGAGAGTGTAATTAGGAGTAAAGAGTGAAGAAATTAAAAACACAGAGGCCTGCTGCATGTTAAGGGGGGTTGTATATTAATAAATTAAAACTGTGCTGTCACACCCATGTATGAGCACACTATTGAGTACATAAACAGGGAATATTCTTCCTATACTTGTCAGGACAATCAATTGAATTTCCACTATTTTGTTTTCAAATATCAACCAAAATATCAAATCCTACTCAACTTAAAGGAAAATGTTTTCAACCTGGGTCTTATACTCATAATTGTAACCATTCTGACTATATGGGTCACGCAAATTTTGAACTTGCACATCTCCATTGTAGAGATTGGGGGAAACATGGCGCCCATAAAACTGAGTACTTAGGTACTTTTGTATGTATTATTTTAATGTTTTTTATATGCCATTTGGCCAGGGACTGCAGATGAAAATTGGCCTGTATGTTACATTTACATGATGGACCTAAATGCTCATGTTAATTAATGTGCATTGTCCCTTCTTAAATAAAATAAACATAAAACAGCGTAGGCATCGATAACGTATATGAGGGCAATTAGCACGAGCCTCCTAAAGCTTTTGAAATTAACTTTTTTCCATAAGTATGCTCGTCTCCGAGTCTGACCAAAAGGAAACACCAGAATTCCCCTTTGAGTCATATTAAATCCAAAAATTAAACCTGTCAATATGTTCATATGATTTTTATGATGTCCAGACAGCCTCCTGAACACAGAAGAACAAGCACCTGAGTGCACATTCACACACCCACACTCCTGGGTCCTTGGCAGTGCTTCTAATTTGTCTCGCTGTAACCCTACACCACTGAATTCTGGGAGAGGAAGAGCCATTGAGTGAGAGTGTGTGTGGAGGGGATACGATCGATGGGTCGCCATGTTCCCTTGTTATCTATTAAACAGCAGCCTGTCTGCTCCTCATGTCTCTGCTGCTGGGGAGTTAGAGTACACACACAGACACACTCTTCTAATCTAAACATCTAAACCTTTTAGCTGAGAGAAGCTCAGAAGTACAAAACATTTTTTTTTTTTGGACAGACGCACATACACAGCTCTACTTCATTAATATTCTTTTAGTGCATCATGCTGCAGTGCGCTACTGTAGTAACCAATTTCCTCACCACTTCAAAAACACTGTTTAAATAAATACCATTTACCCCACTATAAGAAAGAGCAGATGCAGCAACACAACACCTTAGGTCACATCTCCCCCAGACTACTGCAAACCACAACAGGACCTTTGCTCCCATTACAAATTATCACCAGTATGCTGGTCAACCAACTGCTATGAAATGGCTGTTTGGTAACACTCCTAATAAGTGTAATTTTACTTCTAATTTTAATGTTCGACCCCTTGCAACTGTATCATGTCATTTAAACAGCTGTGATCCTATATTGTTCCTAAATTCTGCTACAGAGCAGCGCGTCCCTGCAGCGGGAGTGATTACTCTCCAGGAAAAGACAAAAGAGAAAGGAGGGAGGATAGTGCTATCTCACAGATCATTCAGTGATAAGAAGCTGGGGAAAAAAGAGCAATATTTTTCACCTTCTATCACAACTTGTTTCATTATAGGGAGGCATTTCCCTGAGATGAAAGCATTAATGCAAACACGTACTGCAAAATGATCAGAAAACTAGGCTAGCTGGGCTACAACAAAGCAGCTGACTGCTGGCTATGGTTTGTGTGGGGAGATGATGAGAAGAGAGGAGGGAAGGTGGTCGTGGACACAGAGCAGTCAGACAACAAAAGAAAAAGACGTTCATGTGAATGAATGGATATGTGTGTATGTATGCGTATCTATTTGTGTGTGGCACCTTGCTCTGAGATAGAAGCCAACCTTGGCTGCCTCTCCATCCAGGCTGATGGGGCCATATTGATTACAGGAATCGATTGATGACAGTATTTGCTTTGACTTCTTGGCCTAATTAACACAAGTCACTATTCAGGTGATGTACAAGGAGGAGAAAGAGGGGGAGAAAGAGACACTGCAGAGGACTGCAGCTCGGGGCCACGCCTTTTCTCTATTCTGACAGTTTTCTAAAGCAGGCGTTTTCGTCTTGCAGCTTCATCTCTATACTGACAAGCCATCTGATGGAGGAAGTCAAATAAACACAAGTGCTTTCAGTAGTAACAGGTGCACATACTGTATTTCTCTCCACAAATGCCTCCCTGAACTCTACGTATATCTTATAAGTGAAATTCCACCCACAGATACCGTTAAAATATTGATCTGTGATAACGAAGGTGCAGTCATCATACAGTGCTACATCCTGTAGCTCAGCCTTCAGCCTCAGGCAAATCATGGTTCTGCTACATCATTAGAGTTTTGGGGAATTTAAAATAAATTCACCGTTCTCCAAGAGGAGGTGGACCGACTCTTATCTTAAGAGATGCCTTCTGGATCCACACCCTTAACCCTTTTGAGCCTTGCAGATTCTGCATGGAGCATAAAAAATATTTTGGGAAATACTTATTCACGTACTTGCTGAGAGTTTGATGAGAAGACTGATACCACTGATTATCATGTCTACTGTAAATATGTAGCTGAAGCCGGCAGCCGGTTAGCTTACCATACCATAGAGACTGGAAACGGGCAAACAGCTAGCCTGGCTCAGTACCTCTAAAGCTCAATAATTTACACATTGTATCTTGTTTGTTAAATCCGTACAAAACACAAATTAAAACGGAATTTGACATTTTACGGGGGGTTATGTGACTAACTTTTTCTTGGCTGGGTCCAGTTGCCAGGCAACCAGTGGATAATCCAGGAAGTTACTGTTTTTTCATAGCCAATATCCCCTACTAGCTACCAATTAAAATTTTTCTCTCATTATTTTAACATTGTGTATTGTTATGGATGATTATTATGTTGTTTAATGGAAATAACTTAATAAACCTATGTACTGGTTTTATTTGTAATATTGATGGATTTTAGTTTTACAGTACAAGACCCTGCCCACTCACACAGGTGTTTTCTGGCTGACTAGACCTCTGCTCAGGTAGAAGTTGATCGTAGCTATGCTGGGAAGGATATGAGGTAACCACTTCATGGACTAATGGGACTGATAAATGTACAGTGATGTTAGCCTTCTGTTCAACAATACTGCCTCACATTCAGTCCTGAAAAAAAGCACATGATGTCACAGTTTTCACAGAGTGCTCACAAATTGTGAGAGATCAGGAGAGTGAGAAGGTTGTCGAAACAAGCACATTCTGTGTCAAGACCAAAAGGTCTGTGAGAAGAGGTCTAATCAGGCAAAATAAGTGAAAACACCCGTGTGGGTGCACCAAGGGTGTGTAGGACTATAAAAAGGTGAAGTCACATTGGATTTCGCTTCCCATTAATTTTTTCAAGGCGCAGCATGAGATGTATTTGCCTCCGGCTGTGAATTTCCCTGCCTATTTAGTTTTAGTGAACTCTGGACATTTGAGAGTCCCACGATTTTCACAGTCAGTTTGAGAGAAATACTAATTGTTTATATCCTTTTATGACTACATGGCAAAATAATACAAGCAGCAGAAAAGGAGGGACTTGGACAGTGACAGAAGTAATGACAATAAAGTGTTTGATAAGAAAATGTATAATCTGCAACTTTGTGCACTGCTGTTAGCCCACTTGCATTGGTTTGCGCATGTTAGAGCACCCACCTCCTGCACTCCCATTGGTCCCAATTAATTGGGATGAGAGAAAAAACTAAATAAAAACCATAACAATGACAAGTCCTTGCATCCTTGGTTGATATGGCGATAAACAACCGAATCATCAATCAATCCTCACACCCTGATACTGTCTCCTCGCTGCTGCAGGACAGTAAAGCTGTCTGACTGAAGGCTATTGATTGGGACACACAGGAAGGGTGCACACAGCTCTATTAAAAAGAAAGCAGGTACAGGGCCTTTTACCGATGGAGACCACAAGGGAATGACAAGAAGCCTAATAGTACAGTATCTATTACAGAGCATTCTCCTTAGTGTGTAGTTTCATCAGAGATGAAACAAAAAATGGAGAAAGCAAGAAAAAAAATAAAGACACAAAAAAGAGAGGAAGGCACTATGCGCAAACAAGCAGAGGAATATGAAAAGACAGGGGAAAAGGGAGATAAAGACACAGAGCATATAAGATGAAGACAGGGAGTAGGAGATGAAGGATGGGATGAAGAATACTCGAAAGTCAATCACGGCGATGAAGAAATAGATGGGAAAAAGTCGAGGAAACAAATGGAGAACATGGCGAAAGGGAGGAGGGTGCAAGGAGAGGTAGACAGGGTGTGACAGGGAGAAAATGAAGATGAGCCGTGAACAAGGTACAGAGGAGACAGCAGCCAGCCCAACAAGTGGGAGATCGAGATGGATCCCAGGAGAGAGACAGAAAGAGTGAGGAAACAAGAAAAGCAAGAGCCAGAAATAGACGAGAGCGCCGCAAACACAGCAGATAGTGAGATAGGAAAGGGGGGGGGGGATAAGGGTAGAGAGAGAAGGAGAGCAGACAGTCTCCCCACTGGGCAGGGCCAACACTGCAGAGGAAAAAGGGAGGATGAGAAGATGAAGGAGGGAGGGAGAGAAAGAAGAGACGGGAGGAAAGAGAGCTGGTGGGATTGAGGCTCCAGCAGCAAGTCACTCTGTCTGTCTATTCCTGTGTGTGTGTGTGTGTGTGTGTGTGTGTGTGTGTGTGTGTGTGTGTGTGTGTGTGTGTGTGTGTGTGGTCTATGCAGAGAAAGAGAGGATCAAATGAGATCCATTATCTCAGGGCAGGAGCTGGACGACCATCCAGTCAGCACCACATTACGTCAACATTCTCCAACACAGAGGTCTGCTGGGACACTGAGGGAGGAGAGAAAAGAGGTGAACATGGGGGGGGGGTTATTACTAGGATGGTTTAGGAGGGGAGGAAAGAGTGGGGGAGGGGAGAAAAGAACAGATTTACTGTAAATACGAGCTGCTGACATCATCCTCCAAGTGGTAATTAGAAGCGGTACAAGTGGGAATTTATTGGCAGGCTTGGATTTGTCCGACATGAACAACCAACCAACACAACAGAAACTCCACTGTCAACAGCCTATAAATAACCAGGGACCAATAATCAGTAGTACCCCAACCACACAGATATGCTCATATCTTAAAATCCAACACAACTTAAGTCTGTTGTTAGGAGATAGGACGTCACCATGATGGAAAGAACATGAAAAGTAGATTGAAAATACCAAAAAGTCAAGACACCGGTCTCCAAAGTGTTGAGGATGTGCTTGGTGTTAATTTCTGCTCATTTCTCTACTTCAGTGTGCAACTGTACTGAAACAATCAGCAAACAAAGACAAGTTTCCATTTCCGTTTTATTGCTAGCTGACTTTCTCACACAATTCAATCTCGACAGCAATTGTGTGATTCATTTCAGTGCACCACATGAGGACTGCATGCATTCAAGTCAAGACTTTGACACATTTCTGAGCTTCAAGGCTTCCATCAGATATGATAAAATAACAGCAATGCAGCACTGGAGCTGCTTCTCTTGTTGTTTAGAGGAAGCAAACAAAAACCTCAATGGCTGGTGACAAAACCTCAGGCCCAGTGCCTCTCATGGAGCTTGGGTGTTTGTTTGTTTGTGTGTGTGTGTGTGTGTGTGTGTGTGTGTGTGTGTGTGTGTGTGTGTTCCTGCGCCTGCCTGGCACCTGCTCAAAACCATAAGTAAGGCTCTGCACTCCAATTGCTGTTGGGTGGGCCTTGGCAACAGCCTCATTTCCCAGATTACACCAACGTCTGCCAGCCTACCTCGAGCACCTGCAGACAGTTCCTGAGCAAACAGCGCTGAAGGATGCATATCAACAATCACACCCATAATTTGAGGGTGTCAATGCGGCAAATTTAGAGTAGATTGTACAGTTTGAACCATGTCAGGGTTCAAAAGCCATAGCCCCACTGTCACGACAGGCAGAATCAAATTCCACTGACTTTTTCCCCACCAAAAGCATCTTACTATATCATAATTTCTAATCAAATAGCATAGTGCAATGTGGAAGGTAACACAGGCATACAAAAGATCAATACGATTATCTGAAAGAGAAAAGTGTGCAGATTGAATCCGACAGAATAAATGGCTTAGGTGCTAAGCTAATTAGCGCGTGTAGACTAAATAAATAGAAATAGCTAATGTGATCAGTCTGCTCAGTAGAGAAATGCTGCAGCCACTGCACACTGCTGAAGGCCACTTCAAACCAGACTGTTTGCTCATTTATAAGCTACTCATGGTCAGAATATATGAGTGGAGATGAAGAGCTACAGGCTAATGATACATTTCTGTTGGGATTTTTTTTTTTTTTTTTTTTT
>LKNJ01000761.1:55025-129082 GCA_002120245.1 Maccullochella peelii
AAAAAAAAAAAAACACATTTTGGCCTTGTGTCTTCAAAGCATTTCAGCAGTAAGATGATCTCTTTGCAGTAAGTGCTCGGTAATCTTGCAGCTGAAAATGCTTTTGGAGAGCCACGGCCTGGATAGGAATGAAAACAATTTCTGTAATCATGAGCGGAGGATGGATGGGAGCTGAAGGCAATCTGTGTGGTGAAGTGACGTGACCGTAATTCAGCAGCCAACCCTTTCAGGACAGAGATGTTTCCATTCTGTAGGTCCGTGGGGGTGTGGACCAGACTGCTGAAGTTGGACGGATAACGGCAGGGGGCAGGGCCAGGTTGACAGATGGGAGTCACCCTGCGGTCAGCGCACCTAGCACCTGCAGTTCTCTCCCTCTTCCTACCCCTTGTATTTTAATGGATTTTTAGTCTCTCATTCATTATCAGTAGGCAACCTTAGACTATTTTACAATTTTTTTCCCCAACTATGTGCAGTGCAGAAAGACCATTTCACTGTTACAAGAGCAATAAAGTTATGTTGAATTGTTTTAGTTCACAAAGATTTACCTCCAGTGTAAATAAAACCAAGTGCCAAAGAGATTGATGGTTTATGGATGACATCATGCCTTTCCATGCTAAGGTTACAAGACAGAGGGTGGGGGTCACACAATAATGCATATAACCTTTCTGCTATTACAGCTGTCAAGAAACCTGCCGAAGCACAGTTTATACTGTATATACATACATGAAGCCCTTCTTTCTGTTCGAATGAGATGTGCACAAAGCTTTCCTAAAAGACTGACTGACTGTGGTTGCCGTTACAATCGTACTAGCTGAGCAGGTGGCGTCTCTAAAACAAAGACTATCAGCACAATAACAGGCAAATATAAAAGCAATAAAACCCCAGGAGTCTTCCTGTTCACTTCATAAAGCATTAGACTCAATGGGTTTTATTATCCAATATTTTTTCTAACATTCATGCAACCAACTACAATCAACTGTCCATGACTTCCCGCGTCAGTTGCAACTGAATGATTACAGAAGAAAAATAGGTTACAACATGTCAAAGTTTATTCAAATGAGACATTGGACCTGCAAGCAGCCAAGTAGAATTTATTAGACACAACTCACAGCAATCTGATGATGGCAGGATTCAGGTAAGTGCAGCTTTAGGACGGCACTAGAACACTGCTAACTTGAGGGCATTGTAACAGGCAGAACAGCAAAATTGGGTTCTCGTCCTAAGACAGAAGAGGCTAGGAATTTAAAATGGCTCAGAGAGCAGAAGGTGGGACCTTAACATTTCAAGGACTAAAAGCCAGAGCATTACCATAACAGCCATCTGGTACCAAACTGTCTGCCTGTCTCATTGCCCCCTTTCCAGTCAAGATTTTTCATTTAATTTCACTCTCTCCTTATGGTTTGAAGACCCAGGTGATGTTTTTAAATTGATATTCAATACTTGCTTTCCAAGTTGCTTCCCCCTCATCTTTTCCATTCACTTTACAGTTCTTTCCCTCTCCACTTCCTCACTTTATCTCTCTCTTCACCATGTCACTCTCTCTGCAGTACAGTCGGCAGCAGCAGTCAGTCCTGCTGCACGCTCCCCTGTCATTATTATTACCACACAAGCCTCCTTCTCCTGCTCCACCTGATCCTCCCTCACAGTCACAAAGGCAAATGCTGCTTCCAGGGAGGAGCTCGTGGTCAGGGCGTCACAGCTCACCCCGATCCCTCTGCCCTGACACCCACCTTCTCAGAGGCTTAATTAACGAACAAACAGCACAGCAGAGAAGGCTTGCTGCATCACCAAACCATGCATACCAGGAGTTACTTTACAATACTTTAGGGGGTCTGAGCAGTGCATTGATGAGTGTTTGAGTTACTAAAATGATTGATAAATTCAGGGACATCTCAGACACGCCCTGCTCTGCTGTTCCCTTGGTGCATCCCACTGTTATCTACCTGCTGCAGTGCACTTCTGTCCTTGAACGGGAATTTCAGGGTTGCGCTGCAGCAACAGGGCTCTGCATGTTTGGTAATGCTGACTGGGGACTGTGGCAGGCAGTGACGCAAGACGTGTTGTCAAAGTCACAATTCTGGTTTTTCATGTTCCCAGAAGGTAAAAAAGAAGTTTTTCGTCTCATTATAATAGTTTTAGAATTAATTTTTAAAAAGTCCATAAAATTTATGACAAAATCATTCCCCTTAGGAAAAATGAAAACAAACATAAAAATGAACCTTAAGCATTAAAATCACCAGTCGAGAAAAAGAAAATCGAATCAGGTGCCATGGTAACCAAAGCCCTGCGATGCACAGAAGTACAGAAAATCCTTCACTACACAGGCTGCATGTTAAATAAATACCTCTACCTACACATAAGCATATAGCACCAACACATCAGACCACAGTGTCAAGCTGCAGTTCATCAACACCTTCAGCTGTTAAATGTTTGCCTTCAAAATGTCTGCACTCATCTGATGTTTTACATACTCTTAACTTTCAGGCATTTCTCTGCAAGATTCCTGGAAAGGGAACCAGATGTACCCGAGTAAAATCACAAAGATGTATTACTGTACCTTCCTCTCAAAACACAAAAGATGTTCAGATGCATCTGGTTTTGTGTGCCTTTGCGGCAGAAAAGGATCAGTTAAGGCGACAGTTTTACAGTGACCAAACAATGACTATACCATCCAATATCAGACATTAATACAATACTCTAAGTATACCACACTGCAAATGGGTACATGTGCAAGAGAAATATAGAAGAACACAAAGAAGGAATTTTAGGGGAACAGTGAAAAATGTTCAAGTAAACAAATGTATGTAATTATTTGTATGTAATTAATACATTGTAAACAATGTATTACATACATATTTACACTGCGTGTGCGTATGTGCATTTGTGCATGCTCCTTCTCCTTGTGTGCACTTATGATGTGAAAAACATAGGGAAGTGGAAGACCCTAGTATCTAGAGTGAAAAGAGTGAAAACACTCATCACAGAAAACTCTACTGTGATTGGCACATTGCAGCTTGTGGAATGTGGGTCTTGTAGTTTTTGAACCAGGGACAGATACACGAAACACCACACTTTATGTAAACAAGGTTACTGAGCAATATTTATAACAATAACTTTAGTAAAAAATTATGTAAAATTGCTCGCCAGTAGGTGGCAGAAAATGAGGCGTCAACGTGTAGAGTTTGGACGTGTTAATTTAACAATTTGTTTACAGTAATATTACACACAAATATTTAGTGCTTTGTTTTAGAGTTACTCATCTGACACTCGTAATGTGTTAACACGACAGGTAGATTTTATATGGAACGCCAATTGCGCATATAATGTCTTAGATATGTTGTGTTTAGACGACATTAAATTACATGTTAACACGTAGAGTTTGGTCGTGTTAACATGCTACATTTTTACACGTTAGCACACCAGAAAATGATGCATTAACATGTCTTTTCTGGCTGTGGCCAATGAGGGACCTTGATTTAAGGCACTCATACGTATTCATGAGGAGGGTTGCCTCAAAGATGTCTAACAACAACACAAGGGAGCACGTTGTGCATAAATTAGTGATGTGGGCATCTACGCACTCGTTACAGGCACCTATGTACACCGCAAAGGAAATTACATAGTATGAAACGTAAGCCAGAGGTGTGGCTTAGAAGAAGCCAATTTAAACTTTTAGTGGGGACAGTGAAGATTCTGAAGCTTTTCTTAAGTTACAATATGTTGAACTTACTCAGATGAGTGAGCGATACAGATAAAATCCTCTATCAAAGTTTATTTAATCTGAGATTATGCTAGTGATATACAGTATACTGTATGAGATATAGTAAATTTTCTGGAAAATCAATTGAGAAACTGTTCATAGGTAAAATAACAAATGTGAGTGTGTTAATCCAGCACATTTAATACTCAACACTGATCACAGAAAATATCTGATGTTGCCATAAAGATCTTCAACATTGCCTACAATGACCTAATGCCCTTCAGAGGTATCAAAGTGATAGCTACCTCAATATAAACAGTATCTGTGATAGTAGACAAATCTCATCATGTCACCAAATCCTACACAGATGCACTACAATACATAGATCAAATATTTCCACTGACTGTGTATTAGAAGTGGGTAATACGGATAATATATCATGATACATGTAATTTTATATCACAACATTAATATATATTTTGATATATACTCGGTTGCCAGTTTATTAGGTACAGCTAGCTGAAACTAATTCAGTCTAATACAACAGTCCTGCAATAAATCCTAACTTCATGAAGGTTATAATGTCCAGTTCTTGTTTTAGCTGGTTTAGAGAGGTGTTTATTTGAGGCTGCAGTTTGTGGTGCTGTTGAATTGGATTGTGTTATACTGTGTTATTAATTAGCTGCTCATTTAGTGACATTTTTTATTTAGAGTCCCTAACTGAAGAGTCATGACATATTACATTACAACTTTTAAACAACACGCATAAGGAACATTATTTGTCTTTTATGCTGCTGTCTCCCCTCCTTACACAGACCATCTCCAGAGGGGGGTGTCCACTAATGTGATGTACTGATGTTTTTAGGGAGTCTGCAAGATGCAGATAAACCTCGTCAGCAACAGTTGCTCGCCGAAAAATACTACCAGTGGTCTATGGTCTCAGTTTTACACGCTGACAAATCTTCATTAAGCTCAAGCTGGCTACTGTTTATTTCTCGCACCAGTTCTAGATAAAACTGGTGCACAATCCAGGTTGTTACGGAAAAAAAGCAGGCAATGTTAGACATGTGTATGTTCATGAATCTTTCTGGTGCCACCTCTCTTCTTTTAGCAGAAAGACATAAAGAAAGGGAAATTTGAAATGATAATATGTTAAAATGTCAACAGCAAAGGAGCAATTTTAAACTCTGGCTCCATTTTCTCACATTAGCCTATAATGAAGCAACAAAGAAACTAAGAATACATCAGACTAATCCTCTTGGATGCTAACGGGCACTGCTGTGCTCTAAACTCCTATCAAAATCCTAGTTTTGTAGTGAAAATGCTGGTTTCATTAACCTCCGGAGAAACCCTGACAGGTGTGGCGGATTTTAAGCATCAGTTTTCCCTCCACTGATTGCTCCTGAGAGAAAACGTTTTTAACTGAGGTGCCGTCTGCAGAATAAATATTAACTCCAAATTTTGTGGAAATATCATCTTGAAGATGTGCAACTTTGAACACTGCAGGAAGTAATCATGAATTATTGATTAGAATTTTCAGCATGCTCTCAGTCAGGATATATGCCACTAAGACGGACTGGTACATGCAGATACGCCAACGAGAAATCCGATTGTTGTACACACACACACCCCACAACACACCGGACTAGGGGGAGCGGACTAGAAAAGGCACAGCATTAACAGTCCACGTGGTGTGTAAACATTGGCATCATTGTTTAATGGAGCCTTTGTTGTGACAGAGGTTGAATGACACTCCAGACCAGAAGGTTACTCATTTAACCCAAAGGACAAAGCGAGGCAACAAGGGGCCCTAAAACAGGGTTCTTCTGGTCCCATCCTATGTCTGTAAAAGAAGCCCGTAAGAGCTTTTTTCCAGACCAGTCCTCCATTAAACCCTGTGACCCTTTTCCACAAAGCCCAGGAGAAAACTAGAGAATACACATGACAGCACATTTTCCCTTTTCTTTACCAATTACAATCCAATTCATTATTTGGTTGTGGAATGAAAAAAAATAAAAATAAGAGTGTGGTGTTCAATGAAACGTCCATGGACAATAGATGTACATCCAACTGTGTCTCTAAGTGGAACAAGGCAGGACGATGATATATTTCACCAGCAATAACTAAATTGTTGATGCCTTTCATGTTCGATGATGAATTAAATCAAAGTTGCCAAACTTGCACTGGCAAAACAATGGGTTTGTGACCAAAATTAAGTTCTACATCTGAGGACTGATCCAATAAGCAGGTTAGCTAAGTTACTGCATCTTCATAATTTGAGCGAGTAAAACCCTGAATGGGTCTTTCAACATCACGTATATAGTCCAGATTCGAGGGGCTTCTGGGTTTTACTCAGTTACCTTGACAACTCAAACCTTCTTCTTGGACTATTGCTGTGTGGGCAGCCTAGCCAACCAAAACGTACTGCATCGTCACCTGCAATTGGTCAACAATGTCAGGTGATTTATTAATTTACAGACATGTGCTGTCACTAATAAACTCATACAACAAAGACCAGTGAGTATACTGACAATTGATTGTTTATTAAGTATTATTTGGACTGTGAGAATCTGTATATTTCTGCCATTGAGACCTTTCATGTTCTGTAGTATTAAGGTCGTTTAAAGCAAGCCTAGGTCCAAAAGTCATCATGAAGGAACTGCATAGGCAACAACAGAAATCAGAAAATATTAGATATTATAGAGCTGAAATTATTAGTCAATCAACAGACAATGAATTGACAACTATTTTGGTAATCAATAAATCCTTTAAGTAATTGTTTAAGAAAACATGCCACAGATTCACTGCTTCCAGCTTCTCAAATGTGAATATTTGCTGGTTTTCTTAGTCTTCTATGACAGTAAAATGAACATGTTTGGGTTTTTGACTGATGGTCGGACAAAACAAGCAAACTGAAGGTGTCACCTTCGGCAGTGGTCATTTATTGACATATTATTGACTAAATGATTAATGATGAAAATATGAGGCAGATTAATCACTAATGACATTAATAATTAGTTGCAGCTCCAGAAAATCTAAAAGAATGAATAAAAGAAAAGGACAGAGTGAAGAAATGATGTGGCTTAGGGGTGCAACTAATGATTCAAATCTTGTCTTGTTTTGGCCAAATGTTTTGTGTGGGTTTTGACCAACAGCCCAAAACCCACACATTTTCAATTCACAAAGATATACAACAGAGAAAAGCAGCAAATTCTCACAGTCAATAAGCTGGAACCAGCACATGTTTGTCATTTTAGATTGAAAAATGACACCAATTAATCAATTATCAAAATAGCCAATTAATCTTCTGCTGATCCACCAATCAATTAGTTGACCAACTGCTTCAGCTCTAATGTGGAGAAGACTGATTTCAGCTGCAAAACTTTATACATTACTGGTAAAACTGACAAGATACCATATGTTAATACTGAATCTACCTGTGTTAGCTGTCTGTCCAGCATTGTCACTGAAGATAACAGCTCAGACAGGTTTGAAATAGGATGCAGGTGTATTTGAGATGAGGAACTGAGATATTAAGTAAATATTAGTGGTTGTTCAGTCCTGTAAACGGTGTGATAATGCTTGGTCTCAGGCAAGTCACACCCAGTTGAGGAGCTAAACTGACTCAAGGATGAGCTAATCAATAGGTTCCTAGCAGGAACCTGCACCTGCCAAAACCTGCAGTTTCAGCTACACTCAGAGAGCTGCTGGTCGGTCGTGTATATGTATATTAGCGGCTACATGGACGCAGTCAGGTGGAACAACCCTGTTTAGCCTGCCAGCACCAACTGAGTGACATGAGGCTGTGCGCTAAACTGCTAACTAGCATGCGTGCTTGAATGCTAGCCAGTTAGCGAGCTAGGTTATGCGTTTTATGCAGATGGATTAGGTAAACCTTATCCCTGACTGGTTAGCAAGTCGACTCATCTCTCCCAAAAACCACAACAAACAGTTAAAACAAGGTAGCCCTCATGTCAGGCTAAGGGAATAACAGTCTCAGTGTAAACAGTTAACACATTAGCTGGTATGTGGTACCTTTGTCTCCCTGATGTCCTGCTTTCCTCCTTCAGGGTACCACTGGACGCGGACAAATCCCCTAACGAGAGGGCGACTCGGGGTGTCCACAGCGCTCTCAGTGTCCGAACCACACGGGACTCGTCCTCCTCCTCCTCCACCGCCGCCAGCGCCTCCTCCTCCACCACCGCCGCCGCCGCCTCTCCCTCCGCCATCGTCAAGGTCCGAGTCTGAGTTAAAATCCTCCTCGCCGTGGATCATTCGTACGAGGCCAAACCGGACTGAGCCGCGATACCGCCCAGAGACCAGGTCGTGGGAGAAGAGCAGCCGCTGGGAGCCGTCCGCCGTGGGAGACAGAGCCATGGATGGAGGCTCCGAGCCCGGGCTGCCTGCGGGAGAGAGGCCCGGGGTCGGGGATGCTGTTACTGCGTCCGTTGTGGCCGCCGCATCCAATGCTACGGGCTCCGCCATCACTGCTGTTGTCAGGGAGTGATGCTAGAGCGCGAGGATGACGGTGGAATGAAAAAAAACTGGAACCTGGAAGCAGGGAAGTGCACGTGTTTACGTAGCTGCGGAGAGCAGCGTAACTAGCGCAGTTTGAGAGCGTCATCACGCAGTACCCTCTCTCACCACTGAGCGGCAGTGTGACCTTCAATCTGTTATGCACTTGTTCAACTAAGTTTTTTGACAGATATACAAGAATTTATGTTCAATAAAACTGGGTATTCTGTTGTAAATGTGAGGAGCGACATTATAACCACTTATGAATGTAACATCTTTGTGTTTTATTGTAAATCTCAGGCTCTTGATGAGTAAATTGCACAGAGGTTTTCCCCTATAATTTGACTTATTCTTATATTCCTTAAGACTAAGCACAAACAAAAAGAGTATAAGTACATTAATGTATTATGAAGAGTTGTTAGGTGAGTCCCCTGAACAACTGTAAATTGTTTTTGTGTCCAATCTTTATTTAATTATGTGGCTACGAAAACTAGTATTTAACTTCTTGTTTATTTAATATTTTACTATTGTTGGTAAATATTTGTTTTATATTTGCTTTTATTGTCATACTATTTTTTTATATTTCTTATTATTTATATATATTTGAATTATGTTTATTTGCACCAAATAATTAATAATAAAAGCAAACAAAAACCTAAGTTCATGCTTATTAAAGTGTTCTTTCATCTTCCCACCTAGTGGAGACTGAACACAGGTTTCTTATCTGGATGCTTCATTCTTGATGTTTGATGAATGATGGTTTGCTTCCAATGACGTGAGGAGATTAACAATTAAATATGTCTCTTATCTCAGTATCCATGTGGTGATATAAATAGAAAACAGTGTTCTTTAAGATAAACCATAGTTTTGTTCTGGAGAATCTGTTCAATTAGGTTCTCCAACATGATGACATTTCCAGTGCGAGAGTTGCTGAATACAGACAGACATGACATCGAAGATATCTGTACAATACACTGTACGTATTTGGGAGACTTAACACCAAGATAAATGACATTGTCTTTGACTGGTATATTAGAAATTGTGAGGTAACATCTTCATGTATATTTTCTGATATATATTGTCTGGATTTTAGCTAAACAAGACATAGGCTGCCTCTTTTTTTGTTTGTTTGTCTGTTTATTGTGATTTAAGATCTATTATTGCCCCCAACACCAACACAACATACTGTATATGAGTACCCACAATTCTTGTTGGGAAATGTGGTGGAAATCTGAAAATCAGGAATCTCAAAACAGAACTGTCTTTGTAATATTTATTAAGAAGCTTTCTGCGCAGGAAGGATCAGAACTCAGAAAGACGTGCAAAGTGTCAGTCTGTAAGTGTCTGATGATCAGACTGTGTGTGAGTGAGATCTTTTAAAAGGAAAATGGGTGTTTTGTTTAGACAGGTGGTCAGGAGGTCTGTGAACATCAAAAGGTCTGTATCAGTGCCCCTTTGTCTGAGCTATCTTGATTAGTTCCTGCCAGAGGTTTCAGCACAGCAACAGGTCAGGGCAAAAGGGTAACAGATGAAAGGTTATTCAAATAGTCAATAGTAATGTTTAACAAGATAATAACAGCAGATTTCCATTACAGAAACGTGTTGGGAGTACCAACAAAACCCCTGATCCCAAGACTACTTCTCATATTTAAAAACAAAAGAGTGTACCAGGGAGGGTGGAGAGTATCAGATGGAGAGTATTTCCAGCCTTGTGACCTTTCCAAGGAGTTCACCTGCCCTTGGTGTCAGTTTGTGTTAATTGGACCACTCAGCTGCCTCCTAAATAGAAATTACACATATGGAAAAGACAGTAAAACATTGAACTCTGCTGCTATCGTTTCTGATTTTAAAAAGTGGCCTACATCTTGTGGGAAGGTTTTGTAAAGTTTGGTCAGAGAAGACAACAACTGTTCATACAACCAAATTGAAATTCTTAACATGACACTGAAGAGGTGACAAACAAACTCGTACACGTCCTGTAATCCTCTTACAGATCTGGAAAATAAAGCCTGGAAAGATCGTGAACTCGACTTAAAGGGACAATGGACAGCTAATGGAAAGTTTCCACCCTAGAAATCACGTAGAGAGTGGTAAGTCGAGTCCTTAAGATGGCCCAGTTACAGCAACACCAACAGAGAGCACTCAATCTCCTCGGTGTGACAACATTAATTGACACTGATATTAATGGTTAACCAATCACATAGCTCGTACCTTTCTAAATCTATCCACCACCCACTCTGTAACCCAGGTGAGTCACTTTATTGAACGTTATACCTGATATTATTCTTAATAATAGATCGGTAATATGCTGATAATTCTCAACACACGAATATCACCCCTGACCCCTAGCCTATGTTTATTGTTCAAATGACTCACGGGGGATGGAGAGGAGGGTTTGGTCATCCAGCTCGCTTCGGGATTATAACCAACCCTCCCTGCGCACCGATGGTATAAATACTGACGGCGCGCCACTCTCTGCTCAGTCTTCACTCACGGTGCTGTTACGCACGGATCAGGCTCTCAGACGTGGAGATACTCGTGTCGAGGGAAAGAGCAGTAAGAGCGTTAGAGAGTAAAATCTCTATCCTTTGCTTTACTTTCAAATCGTTTGGGCAAAAAACGCAAGACCATGTCGGTGGTGAGCGCAGGGCCGTTCATGAAGCCGCTCCACATGCGCTCTCCGGTGCCACAGGGCCGCCGCCACACGCTGCCGGCCAGCGAGTTCCGCTCCCTCAGCCCGGAGGATGCCATCAGTGTGTTTGAGATTGAGAGAGAAGGTAAGCAGACACTTTTACTGAATTACATCACTCATTATTGGCTGCCTTAATAACGCCACGGCAGTTATTCCCGGCGCAGTTACGCACACAGGGACACGCACACAGCAGCCTCAGTTCATGTTTTCATTCACATGTTGACTAAAACAGATCACCTCCACTCACTGATATTAACTCTGTGGGCAAAATAACCTCCTTTATTAACATAAATTAGCTACTTTTAGAGAAAATAGTATTTTTTCCCAATGATCATATCTTTAAATTTACTTTGATGTTTAGCCCACTACAAAATGAAGTTACTGGTGATTTAATTCTTTACTAAATGCAGAGATGATATGAGTTCAGGTGCCTTCATAACACCCCTGCTGTGATCCAGTATTTCCTAGTCAGTACAGTAGGGAGCCTTATGCCCACTTCTCTGTCATCCATGCTTCTTAATGAATAATATTTGGTTGTGATCACACTGGCTGTCCTCCTCCTCCTCCACACAGCCTTCATCTCGGTGTCCGGTGAGTGTCCTCTCCACCTGGACGAGGTGCGTCACTTCCTCACCCTGTGCCCTGAGCTGTCTCTTGGCTGGTTCGAGGAGGGACGTCTGGTGGCCTTCATCATCGGCTCACTGTGGGACCAGGAGAAGCTTACCATGGTAAGACAGAACGGAGGACACCTGGACAGTGATTTACCTCAGGCTGACTAGCAAGGGGGGTCAAAATAGATTAACAGAAGAGGTTTTGAGAGATTTAAGGGCATTTTTAAGGTTAATGTGTTCAGAAATCAAGTGGGGGACAATACATGTTACACAGATCCACGTAAATCTCACTGGAAATATTCAGATTGGTGGGAGTTTTGCTCTGAAAGGCTAAAAAACGGCAGTTTTGTGGTGCCTAGTGCAAGAGATCCAGAACCCCCATGAAAAATATTTTTGTAACTAAGTACATGTACTCAAGTACTGTACTATTTTGAGGTACTTGTGCTTTACTTGAGTATTTTCCATTTTCTGCTACTTTATACTTCTACTCCACAACAATTCAGAGGCAAATGTTATACTTTTTACTTTACTAGTTACTTAGCAGATTCTGATTAATAATGCAATATATAAGTACTTAAAATTAGCTCCACCTTTATCATCTGCAACATTAAAGTGATTTACACATCAATGCATTAATAATTATAATATATAAGTATATATTAATGCTAATACTTTTGTACTTTTACTTAAGTAAAATTTTGAAAGCAGGACTTTAACTTGTAACAGAGTATTTCTGCACGGTGGTACTGCTACTTTTACTTAAATAAAAGATATGAATACATCTTCCACTACCTACTACTACTAATGTTCTAATGTTCTAATTTTTCTGATAATGTGTGTGCTGCAGCAAAACAGAAATGGTTAACAAGATTCAAAAGTTTGAAATTGAAATGTGCAACGAGGGCGGGGCGGCATCCTCTTGAGGCTGTATGTGCAATAAAGAATAATAATTACAAAAAGTGTTAAAAGTAAGAATTAGAAATAGAAATATTTCAGTATATAACAATCTGAATCACAGTTGTAAAACAAATTGCACAATAACATTTTTAACATACATACAGAGGTTACAGTAGGTCAGATTAAAATATAACAACTTTTTAAATGATGAAACCAGGTTTTTGATGCATCTTTGAAGCTCCAAAGATCTGTGTCAGCTCCAAATCTAAATCACAGTACAATAGAAAATAGCATCCTATCCCCACTGACTGAGATACATTGAATTAGCCTTATTTTCCCAAATGTGATTCTGGTGGTAAACACAAACACTTGACTGCCCACAAGAAGCGACGGATCAGAGTTAAAGTGATCGTATGTGACTTTGCTGAACAGCGGCCACTGCAGCCACAAGTGGTAATTACAGGACGACAGAAAATGCTAAAATGTAGTGTAACAATAGCGAAGAATCTTAAAGTTGGCAAACTTTCTCAATAATGTTGGTTACAAAGCATCAGCAAAAGTTTGTTAACATTAGCCAACATTAGCCACCATAAGCTACTGGTCATACTAGACCAAGTAAGGCTGCAGCAGCAAAACCCCTGAATGTGTTGAATTGAGCAACGGTGTGTTTCATTGCTTATGAATTCAGTTTTTCTCTTGTAAGAGGATGAATTAGTTATTTCCTCACAAGTTACACTGTCTCGCTTTTAAACTGAAATACCATCTGTAGGCAACCCCATCATGCAGTGAGAGAACTGGACTCAACATGGACTTTTTCAATCGTTTGTCCCTTTGGTGTCAAATATTTATGATAAAAACTTGTCAGTGAAGTCCAACAGGTTTCTGAGCAATACAGCATTTACATGTTTTTGCACCTCTCCCCTCCCTTTGTGTTTTCCAGGATGCTCTGACTCTCCATAAGCCTCACGGGACCACCGTCCACATCCACGTCCTAGCCGTCCACAGGACCTTCCGCCAGCAGGGCAAGGGCTCCATCCTGATGTGGCGCTACCTGCAGTACCTCCGCTGCCTGCCCTATGTCCGCCGTGCTGTGCTCATGTGTGAAGACTTCCTGGTTCCCTTCTACCAGAAGTCAGGTTTCAAGGCGCAGGGCCCCAGTGAGATCACAGTGGGCCCCCTCACCTTCATCGAGATGGTCTACCCAGTCAGGGGCCACGCCTTCATGCGTCGTAACAGTGGTTGTTGAGGACAGAGGGACGTCATGTGGATTCTCCCTGGATATCAGTGGTGGTGGGACCCTCCCCCTTTGGAAGCAGGATGAGGGGACGTCTGAGCGGCTTTGCTGTACGCGAGTGACAGTGCAGCACAGTGTTTGTGATCATCGCTGTGAGTGAGACTTGTTCAGCAGGCAGTCGGGTTCTGACTGTGAGCCTGCAGAGAGCTGAAAACAAAGAGCTGCCATCCAGCTGCCAACAACAGCTGTTTGGAAAAGTGGTCGAAAACTACAAATATATTGATCTGTACTTTAGTGTGAGTAAAGCATGAAAAACAACTCATTAGAGCAAAGTCCTGAAAGAATGTAAGCAAATTTCATGTTTTTTGTTGTTGCTGTTGTATAAAACGATTTTATTCTTATTTTGATAAATTTATTAACGTATTCAATAGAATGCAGCTGCCTTGTTTCTTTCTTTGCCCTCTTTTTTTAATATCAAACATGGTTTCTGGCTCTCTTATTATTATTATTAAAGCATTCTGTCCTGTATAGTTTTGTATAAACAGTATGCTGTTCACTGCAGCATTAGAAGATTACTGTATATGTCACACTGTGTATGATGATGATATGATTATGATAATGGTACAACTATAAAGTAATATGCCAAGGTAAACAGTTCAAGGACTATGGAATACAATTACAAAGGGAGGGACACCAGCAACACCTGTTTTCTATTAAGATTTGAGTGGTCCTGTCTGTCTCCATCAGTGACTGTAACAAAAGCCTGTGGCAGCATTGTTAACATGTTCTGAAAGTCTGTAAGGTGTGAACAGTATGTGACGTATATTAAAGAGCAAAATATAGCCTTTCTTCGAATACAACTGAGAATATGTGTGCTTTCCAGATCTCTCCTTGATAGTCTCCTCTCGCCTTCTCCCTTGTAGACATTCACCACCTCTGCCTCCCAAAGTCTTGAATCAAGACAAATGTTTTTTTGTTTTGTTTTTTACGTTTTGTTCTTAAAATAATAAAGGTTCTATTGTATAGCATGTTTGCTTTAAGATCTTTTCATTTACAATCTATTAGCATTTTAGCCATTTTAATAGTTGTTAAGAAAACAATCTCACCGCAAAGTCCATTTAGTAGCTGCTCTGGAGCATTCAATCATATCACATGCTCATCAGCAGGTGCAGTTTACCCGGCTGTCATGGAATTGCAGATGTTCAAACTGCCATTTTTTCTGAGCACTTTAAGGACTTCTCGTCCATGTTAGCTTAAAAGCTGAAACAGCAGTTGAGAAAAAGGGCCATTGAACAGTTCTGTAAGTGACAGGAATTAAGGATTTGTGCTTATGTTGAATTTACAACATTAAATTCGATCCATGAAAATATAATTTGCAGTTATTCTCACTTTAATGTAAAAATTCAAAGCTCTCACTGCTGTGGTGCCAACAGTAGAGAAAATTGATGACAGACAAAACGGGTTGTGATGCCAGATACATTCAGTGGGTAACTGCAGGGGACTAACATGAAATTAAACCTGTCACTGACACACATAACCTCATTATTATTAGAGTGGCATTTATTTAGACATGACTGCTTTAATACACAGATTTTCACATATAAAACTGAAGCGAAACATAACAATACCTTGAGCGTGACCTGAAATTCATTTGAAACTTTCCCTTTTTATTCTCATAAATAGAAAAGGGAGAAATTATTTGGTCCCAATGCAAACACAGCAGATTGAACATGTGGGTTGTTGTGGTTCAGATCAAACACTCACATGCTCTTGCTCAAGTCAAAAGGCACAGTAAAGAGGTTTCCTAAAAAGAGGTGGATGTCAGTGTTCACACTTTGACCACTTAGAGTAGGAGGGCAGAGTCCTATGTCTTGAAACAGTCAACCTTTACAATCAAAATATGTGGTGTTGAAACTGATTAAAATATTTGAATTATCCAACATACAACGTATTCTGTGTGTTTTTTAACACCTCTCGACAACACCAGATGATCAATGAATGAGACAAACTCACATAATCTCATAACTCACTCAGTAGCTCACATAATCCTCCACACAAGAGTCATTACCGGGGCTTTCCTAACAGCTGGGGTCAAGACATGCCAGAGTTATGAACAACAACAAACTAGATGCAAGACAAAAGCTGTGAAACCCATGAGAAATGTTTCACTTCAGGTGTTCGGACTTCTGAAATCATATCGTTACACTTGTCACATTGTCAGGGACCCACCAGAACAGCAACAATCTAGCATAGGTGTTGGACCACAACAACAATCAGCTGCTAGGGTCCAGAGAAAAAGACTGTATTCGTGGGGGGAAAGATCCTATGTCTGCGGCAACTTCACTGCTTAAAACAGTTTCAAATCATCTTTCTTGCATTGTTTTTGTCGAGGAGAGCATTCACAAGTGTAAATGGTAAAAACAAAGCCTTTTACAGTCCATTTCACAAACATATTAAGGCTCAGGTGAAACATAAATTACATCTTTTGATTCTATGACTGTTTGTGTTCATGGAGTCAGAAAATACAGTACAAAACTTGCTTTGATCTAACAAAAAGGCCTGTTCACATAATTACTCCCAGAATAAATATTACTTTCATGATTTCTTTTTAAGTTTACAAAAGGTTGTGGTTTAGGTTTAATACCAAATATGAGACATAAGTAGAGAGCTTGTGTTTGTGGCAGCGACAAAACTAAGTGACTGTGGAAAAACAACATGCATATATAAGCAGCATGTCAAGTTGCTTTGGTAGGTCAGAAATGTGTTCATCAGCATTCAGTAAGTTGATCACAAGCAGTATGCAAAAGTAAAATGAGGCATTGTTGTAAAATGGCATAGTCTGTTTAAGGCAACTAGTGGTTTTAGATAGAAATCTACCACTGATATTTGATTCTAACTATTCCAGCTTCACAGTTAATACACACTGTTACCTTTAGCATAATATTAGCATTTCACTGCTCCAAAGAATAATGACATGCCCGGTGCATACACCGCGAAGACAAAAAAAACTGTTCTGAAAGGATTTCACCAGACACTGAGAAGCAGCACACATGAATGAAAGCTTTTTGTAGTGTTAAACCCAGTGTTACTGAAAACAAGAATTAGTAGTAGGAGGCATCTGATGTATCTCAGTTCACTGAGCCACAAGATAATGACCCACTATGGCATCAGTCTTCTTTTCTCAGTCGTTTATTGTCCATAGAGTTACAGGGAAAAGTGATTGTAGGCCAGAGATGCTCGTGTCTTCTTCTGTCATTTGGCTTCTTTAGACTGATGTGACTTTTCATGAACTGAAGGAACCAGCTCTGTAGGTCTTTTTCCTTTAGGTCCACCCAGCTCTATGTAGTTTTGATGTCCTGAGTATCTTTCCTGTCCTCTGATTCTGAGGATCTGCTGGCCTATTAGCAAATTAACAAACCAGGTAGTGCCAGACTTGACTGGGGATTAAAAAGGTTGAGTGAAGTTTTACAAAAGCAAGCAAGTCAGCAGGCTGAGGAGAAGAGATTGATCCAGTTCCATTTAAAAGGACTTTAATCAGGTCATTTGATAAGCGAATAAAAATAATAATAATAAAAAATGATTGCCACATTTTTAAAAGGCCTAACCTGGAAACAGCTGACCTGGTCATTGGCTAGAAGATAGTGAATCAGTAGCACAGACAGTGTGGTCATCTTAGACGTCATCAGTAGCCTAGAGACTAGTGCACCACATCATTAATGTTGTGGTCTATATCATACTTTTCACAGAACTTGCTTGTGAAGGGCAGGCAGGTGAGATGCTCCAGCCAGTGCCAGTTAATCGGGTAAATATAAAACCAAACAATGAGGGAAGAGAAAAGTCCAATGTAGGCCAACATTGAGACAGCAATGAGGATACGTTTCCGGTACTTGTCGAAAGTCCCGAAGGTGACGTAGGGCAGGAAGGCAAAGGAGAGCAGCATGCCACTGAGGAAACCAAAGATGTGCGCGATGTTGTCGATCCACGGCAGGAGGCCGCATAGGAAGAGGAAGAGGACGATGCACAGCAGTTTGAGAAAGGCCTTCCATGGCTTCTCTAGCATCTGCCAACCTTGAAACAGCTCAACAAACAGGCAAGCAAGGAGTCCAAACTGAGACCCTGCTGGACCCACCTGGAGGGAGAGAACAAGAGAAAAGGACAAGTTACATCTATCCCATAATTCAATTTAAAACTTGTGTTTGATTTGTGTCGTGCAAAATGCAAGCCAGGCTGAGCAGTGTATTGTAATGATCAACACACATGCACACACAGGTTGTGTAGGACCAGAGCAGCAGAGATTTAAAGTCCAACTGAAATCACATTTAGTCACCACCTTTTTGCAGTCAAAAATAATGTCAACATGTTTTTAAAATGGACTGTTAATAGTTTTTTTTATTATTAAAAAGGAAGAAAAAAGGTATTTGGGGAAATATCAGAAATGCTCCTTTTCATCTCAGCTGGCTGGGGGAGCGTGTCCTGTCTGTGTTTGATTGACAGCAGCTGTCAGGCTGCCAGAGTGCCCACAGTAGGGAATGAGAGACAAAGTAAACAATATGTGCTCTAGCCTACAGGTCACAGGCAGACAGCATTGTGTTGGTGGTATTGAAGAGTAAGGACCACACCGGACCCAAGTGGCATTTGCAGGTATGTTTACACGCTGTTTAATGTGCTGCAGCTGAGTAGCTAATCAGCTATCTAGCTTGCAAACTGACGTTAGCAGTGCACTTTTCCCCAATGAATGTTTGTTAGGTCACTTGTTCAACAAGTTAAGATGCAGGACAAGACGTGTGTTCATGTTTGTAAGTTAGATAAGAAGACTTTAGCAGGAAAGCTAATGTGGCTCTTGTGTTGTGGTGCTGCTGTCTGGCTCAGTGTGACCGCCTGCTCTGCCTATGACAGAACGATGACGTTGCTGCTTTATGCATGATTGCCTGTATCAAAATAAGGTCTCCATCTACGTAGACAAATACCAGAATGGTATTCCGCTGAATTAATGCAAAACTAGGGGGCGCCATCATGAAACCAAAAAATATGAATATAAATTTCTCCCTTTTGGTTTCTCAAAGGAGAACACAGGACAAGTGATTTACAGAGCAGATACTGTATGTGCTGAAGCAGACAAAAATCATCGTGACCATCACTAGGAGGCCTAATCCTGATCTGGGGAAACTGAGCACTCTCTCTGGTCACAATACCTATGGTGATTATGAAACCCGATGAAGATGTTGTTCATGCTTACTGTACAAATGCAGGTTTAGCTACACACAGTCTCTCTTAGTTTTTGATCTAGTCCTGTGGAAGAAGTACAGTATGAGCCCTGGGTCAGGCAGTAAAGGTGAGCAGATTAGAGTGACGTCAGGGCTGAGTTTGGAGGCTTGGCCTGGTCATAGGCAGATGGCTAATCTGTGTAGACATTAAACTCCCACTAACAGAAAAAGAGCATGGCACAGCACTCCACCCACACGCTCCAGACACGCAGGCTGACACGTTCCTAACACGCTCCATGGTCACTCACCATTGGCTGAGATAAAAAGTATTGGGAGAGATGTTAAAGGAAGGGGCAGTGACTGGGACTCTGCTAACCTAGCCCATTAGTAGTGATTTACTGTTGCACATTAGTCAGTGGGAATGGAAGTCTTAAATATTTTTTTGATAAAATTCCTAGCAGTATGTATGTATCAAGGGAGGACTTTCATTTGACTAAAAATTATAATATCATACCATTGTAGTTTCCAAATCATTTCTTCTACTGTCCACTCTTCAACTGTCATCACATGGAGCACTTTACTCCACTAATAATCAGAGTAAAAATGCTTCTTATAAACAAACAGAAACTGCCTCTCTGTACTCAAACTGAAGGTGCTGGACTAAAATTTACATAACCCAATCAATGGATGGAAATGTGTTACGTTAATGTTTAATGCTATTACCCATTACTTTTTATTTTCTAAAAATGTTTTATTTTTCTGCTCAGGCTCACCCACTTGAGTTAAATCAAGATGTTTCCTAGAAAGATGCAACACTTGGGTCAACATTTGGTAATTTATGTGGAGTCATTCTATCAATTCTTCAAGTGAAGCATCAGGTGGCACTGACTACGACTACTTCCAAAGGATAAAAAAAGTTAACCTTCTGTTCGCTCCAGTATTATAGTGAATACTGATAGATATGTTTGGTACAAAAGTGCAGTATCAGGTCAATAATAGTGCAAAGCACTTGACACAGGTCCATCAGTGTTGCGCATGTTAGAGTGGTTCTCTCTGAGCGCTTACTATAGATCATGTAAATAGGACACTATCATTCTCATTTTGTTTTTTGAGACCATATTGTGAGAGTCATCAATGTGACTGATTAAATCCTGAAGGAAAAAAAGTTGGCCTATGTACTGTAACTGCAGCTACTGAAAGGAAACAGGGTTGACTCTCCACTTTCTTTTTTAAGTACAGGAGAAACATGCCATGACTTTTAGCAAGAGTATGAATTACACAAAGCACATGAATATTTATTCCCTGCACTGAGGAGACCAAAGTCACCAGGTATACTTAAGCTAACACCAGTATAGCTTCTTGCCAGCTCACATGTTTGCAACTAGTGTATTCCCAGACAGGCTGACTGTCATCCTCTAATTCCTCCTGGCAAGTGACACATGTATAATTTCCACTTACAGTTGCCGGTGACCATACAGTTAATAAAAGTGCAGGTTTAAAGATCTGATCAACACTGATGGTCAGTAGATTGTACATATTTAAATCTGTGAATTAGCAGTTAAGATGATGGAGCACCTAAATCAGCATATAGTAAACTAACCAGGTAATGAGATCATAAAAACATTATTTACCTAAGTGGTATAGTTAGACAGCACTGTCGATTGAACGGAAGCAAAATGCAAATTGATAGAGTAGTTTGCTTTACTCCAACATAGATTGTTAGAAAGTAATATCATTATGAAATTAATTTAAAAAACATAACACATTTCAGCTTTACCTATTTTTTTTTTTGTTAAACTTACCTCACATCTGTGTCTAGTAAACAGACTGACTATCCACTCAAATACTAGATTTATGATTTTTTAAATTCTTTTTTTCAAAGATCAAATGGAATTGATGTTGACTTTTAGTTGTCTCTCTGCAGAGTTGTAGGAGTAGAAACTGAAATGTCTACTTTCACAATTCTGCTTTACTTGCGAGAATTATCATTACTCCAGTCACAGCTGTTGCTTGAGCCATTTATGCTTAACTCAGCAGCTAAAGGATAATCCACTTAAACTGCCTCCGTAAGTAGCTTGACCGCCCTGTGTTGTGCCTTGCATGTGCTTCCACTGGTTTATTCCTGGTGTATGAAGACCTGTGAGCTGGTCAATGGGATTTTTGGCTCTCACCTCAAGGTACATCATCTTGAGAGGCATCTCATGTCACACTACGCAGATATCAGATGTGAGCAACTGGAGTCGGCTTATGATCAAGATAACACGTTTCAATGACATCAAGACATAAATACAAAGGCCGAGGAGCAAAATAAAATTCCCATCAATTATTAGTCATGGAAATACATAAATTATTTGTTCTGTCATTGTTAAAGAATTGCTCTCTTTACTCATCCACTACAATTGTCGATTATGTGACAGAGTAACTCTTTCATAGGTGTGCCACGATGAACCTTTTGTGTTCATAAAGGTGTATAGACCAGAGGCATCACCAGACAAGTCTAGTCTTTGCAACAATTGTCTTTGTTTAAAAGAATAGATGTAATCCCATTCACTAAATACTGTGGCAGCGGCCTTTGCCAACCCACACAATGGCATTAGGCTAATCTCTTAAAGGGGAAAGTGGGATTTACAGAGACACACTGAAGAAAACAGACGTGCCAGTAAAAAGTAGGTAATCCAGGCTGGGTTATTTTCACATGCCGATTAATTTGCACAGCTGCACATGTTGTTTTTGCTGCAAACGGTACACTTTGAATTAGAAAAGATTACACTTCTATAAGAGCAAAGTGAGTCCTAAAAAGGACAGAGGCAATGTTTCAGGCTTGCGGTGATGTTTTAAATATCAGTGGATCTTCTGGTTTATACTTATATTTTCTCCCTGTATGTATGGCATAAAACACGCATCTAAAGTGAGTCACTTACAAAGACAAGAAGAGCAATTTGTTTCAGACAGACGGGAAAGAGAACAGCATCGCCTTGTCAGAGCGTTTTAAAGGTATGTACAGACATCGCCTAAGATAGTATTTGGCTGCAGTTGACTCAGCGACCTCTCTCTCTCTCTCTCATACACAGACACACATACGCACACAAACACTTAATCTTGTGTCCAGAGAGGATTGCTTCTACTTTCCATCAGCACAACCAACAGGACATTAGAGTGGATTAACTACAGTAACAATGTCCAAATGAAGCTTCATCCTGCAGGTGTGAAGACAGGTGTGTATGTCAGCATTAATCATCTGTTTCTAACAATCCAAAGTGAACACTGAAGTTAACCAACGCAGCCTTTCTCAGTTTATTCAACTTTTAGCCTTATATTCAGCAAGTTCCCCTTTGTCCAGCACATATTTGGATATTATTTTCTGAGGACAAGTGTATGCAATTAACAATATGCAGCTTTCATTTATTTGTCCAAAATTATGGATGAAAATGATTTTTTTAACACTTACAAATAACACACGCACGCACGCACGCACGTACGCACACACACACACACACACACACACACACACAACCCCAGCCCCTAAAGATACTTAGTGCCCAGTCTTTTCTTCATGCTCAACTTCAGGTACTTTCCCTACCCATGCAGAGTGCTGCTAAGTCTCATTTGATGTGTTAATATGTGAAGTCCATCTTTTACACAATCTGATAGATAATTTACATCTTTTTCCTTTCTTTAAAGTTTCTACAGGTGGCAGTCTTTGTCTGTTCAATGGTGGGTATCGATGTTCCTGTTAACTATTTGGTTCTTCTGTTTATTCAAAACAAGTTACTACCAACTGAAGCAAAGCCAGTGTCTGCCTAAAAGGTTGAATAAATGCATTAATTAAACTGAAAAGCTATGTGTTGATCAAGAACAGCACAGGTTGTCTTTGAGATTTGAGAGACATTTATTTTATTTTTGGAGAGATGATTAGAGACTTGAGGCCTATCAACAACACATGATGAGCAGTGCAGCAGCAGTGCTGCGGTAAAGTAGTCTCATAACGTGTTGTCGACTTAAGCTCAGTTTCCAGGCACTTGCACAGTTAACACCATGAGGTGTTTCCTGTGCCTCTGTTGACCTCTCTAGATGGGGGCAGACAGGTCTGCTCTAATAATCCCCAGTGTGAGAAACTCCCCTCCAGAAACTGAGTTAAGCTAAGCTGAGCTAAGCCACTGAGTGGGAACAGCAGGCAAACAAACTGTAGTTACAATGGAAATGTGTAAATGGTTTTCATGTTTTTACCTTTCTATCAACATTTTGTAACAACATCAAAAAGCAACATGAGCTGTAAAGGCTGTCTTGGTTCATGTGGCACATTCAGACCAGATTTTGCAGCTATTAAGTCTAAATAAAGTGGTGGCCCGGAAGAAGGGAAGAGGACAATGCATCAAGTACAACAGCCTGATGAAGATTTGGGTCTTTAATTAATTCAAGGAATGTCAAAGGATGTTGCAGATTGGGAGCACAGGTTCATATCTCACATCTGTCTCACAGTTTAACACCCCAGACATTTGACCAGCTCAGAGATCAGTGTAACGTGTATGTATTTGACTGTGCAAATGTGTGAGTTCTTAAGTAATAGAAATAAGACAGCTTCTCTTGGCAAGAAAAGCTGTTTTTCCCTTTTTTTAGGTTCTCTTTTGTGTTTGAGCACCTGGAAAGTTACAGCAGATTTATTTGCCTTACATATATATAAAGAAAACATTAGACAATACAGAGTATCTGCAAAAACATATAGATGTTTGTTTGTAAATGCATCTATGCTCAATTACAAGAGACTCTTGCGTGCATACTGTACATACAGTGCATGTCCGATTTGTGTGTTTATAGCTGTACATATGCAAAGCTTGCTACCTGAACTCATGCACTTGCTCTAAGTGTGCCTGGTTTGCTGTGTGAGTAGGTGCATGCATGCAAATGTGTCACACATGGGACAAGAAAGGTTTTTCTTTGATCAAATTTTCTATTTCCATAATCAAAATAGTTGGGTTTTTTTTTTTGTTTTTTTAAAAATTGTGCAAGAAGTCTTATTATGGAAGCTGTCAGTTTTGGCAATCATGTTAATAGATTAAACAGACTTTCCCTACAGTATTTACTATTGGTGCCTTACTGTACACACAGATATGTCTAAGTAACTGAATGTAAACTTTTGGTTTACTTTTTTAAACATACATACTGCTGATGTCATTTTACTACATCCTGCTCCAACCTGTATGTCCAATGAACCCGCCAAAGGTTTTTTAGAGTCTATATGTGTGCACTTCATTTGTTTGTGTGTATGTCCATGCATGCATGTGTTCATGTGAAGGACTCACCTCAGCTCTGTAGGACAGGAACAGGGCAGAGGCAAGGTTTCCAGTGATACCACTGAGGATATAAATGATGGAGATGCGGACCCAACCTGCCAGCTTTTCCAGGTCTCTCAGTATGGTCATCTGGAACACCACTGACACCAAGCAGTGTAACAGCCTACACACACACACACACACACACACACACACACACACACACACACACACACACACACACTATGTCAAATATGCATTTTTTAAGCTTCCTTGGTCTGTTTGACCTGAGGGATTTCCCATGTGCCTGGTATTAGCACTAAATATCAGTATTCATGTGAGTGAGCAGCTCACGAGCATTGGGGCCTCATTTAGAAATATTTAATTAGTTTTAAATCCTGAAGGATGCTGACATAATGAAACTACGCTTAGTAATCATTCATAGCAAACAACTGAATCAGCTCATTGACTCAGCGTAATAAGCTTAACACTTTGTCACTGTATATTAAACATTCTCTCAATGCTATTTAGTAGTTATGAAGTGTTACTTTTGCAGTAGCTACATCTATACTTTTTGGAATTTTCAATTCAATTCAATTATCTCAGGGCACTTTTTCATATAGAGTAGGTCTAGACTGTACTCTTTATATTTACAGAGACCCAACAATTCCTACCAGTACTGGAATGGCTGACTCAGATGAAACAGCTCATTTATAGCGAGATGATTTGTGCCAGAAAACAAACAAGCAAAAGTAAAGAAAGAAAAAACAATTAAATTGAAAACCCCCATCTCAATTTGTTCAAAAATGTTTACTTGGTGAGAAATGAAATCTTTGTACCCAGCGTGGAGGAAGAGAGAGAGCCAGAGACGGTAGAACTGATCAGGAACATCAGGGTTGAGGAAGGGTAGCAAGCCACACACATCATCCAGACAGTGGACCTGCACAAGAGCAGTGAATGGGTTTAGGAATATAATAACACAGCAACAGACACACGCACGCACGCACACACACTACCTGTGAGCAGAGTGTGGCATCCTCATGGAAGTAACCATGCATGAAAGAGCAATACTCTCTGGTCGTGATCTCACATCTACAGGAGGCACAAGCAAAATGCAGTTTAAATTTTCTCCAGATGAATGACCTAGCTATGAAATGGTAGTTTAGCAAGCACCTGACTAAAGGAGATCAAGGTGATATCTGCAGGCCTTGAAGCCAGTAAACAACAAACAGCAGAAAGTATATGTGCCCATGTGTCTCACCTGCCCTTAGTTCCTATGCAGCAAGGCCGTCCCTTGATGTTACAGTCCATGTGTCTGTAGCCTGTGTGGTTCCACTTCTTGGGATACGTACACACCTGGAGAAGTGTAATGAGCCATTACACAGACATACTGTACAATAATCTTTGCCTTTCTCTTATTAACTGTTGTACACCTCAGACACAGAGAGTAGCACAGAAAAAAATATTTTGTTTAAATGGAGAAGTGGGCGCTAGTGTAGAAAATGAATTTCCAAGTTAGTAGCAGTGTCCCCCTCACCGGCCAGTGGGTGATGTCATCCGGCCATGTATGAGGCTCTGCAGAGGCAGGCTCTTCACACACTCTGGTCACAACATGCAACACAAGAGGACAAAAGAAGATTTGAAAAGATTTCACCCAAAATGCCAAGCAAATGTTGACAGTTAATTCACCTACGAATCCACAAGGACAACTTACTGGATTTTTATTGTTTCTTAGTGTTCAAATGTCACACATGTTCTCACCTGGGATCCTGGTGACAGACAGAACCAGAGGACCTGTGGATGTCCACCCGCTCATTGTTCCATTTAATAAAGGTGGCCAGCGTCTCCTGCATTTACAGTTATTTTAAAATTCAAGTTTAGTATTTATGTCATAGAATCACAAGGGAATTAAATAATAAACAGAATAGTAATCATTGTGTATATCCATGTTACGGCATCTTGAACAATCACAACAAATATTGAAACACCACTTAACAACTTAAATCTTGAGAATTTTGTAAAGAATGGTGATTATATGCTTAGAGGTGTAGGAGTGTATGCTGTTTCTAATCTGTGGCTACAGGGGTGTGTAACTTAAGCATGTTGAATTCCTTTTTGAGATTTTCAATTGCAATGTCTTATGCATGTTCATTGAATGTGTCTTTGCTTGACTTCTCTCTCAAACCACAGCAATGTTGTTATACACAAGCTAATAAGCCACATATGAAGGTGTAGGGTAAAGCCCTCACAGAGCAGTCGGAGATGTGGGTCTGCACACATCCAGAGTTGTCATTCTGAACGCAGCAGCCGGACTCTCTCTCCAGGTCTTTGGCCTTCTGGATCAGACTGACTATCTGGCTGTCCTGACGGATGCATGGTGAGAACTTGGCCCCCAGGTGGATCAGGTCCTCCTAAAACGTGGAGGAAATTATTGTAAAGATACACATAACATGGCAACCCACACATGGTAAAGTGATCTACAGAACAGAAAAACTCAAAATCCCTTCCTTACATGCATTATTTCTGGATGTAGATTATACATGATGATTCTGTCTTTTAACAGGTTGTTAATATGTGTTCATGCAGCCAGACATGTTCTTTTCTTTTCCAGAAAATAGAACTTCCAATACGGACTACATGACACTTTGTCAAGTGAAAATAAATTTAATGCGGGGAACAAAATTAATCTGTTTGACATAAAACAGTGTAGGGTAAGGGGAAAGCTTGGTGAGAGTTATAGTATGTGACAGGAAATGCAGTAAGTGAGAAAGACACAAACAAATGAGGGTGTAACCTGCACCAAACAAGGCAAAAAGTGTCTGGTAGCACCCAATGATATGACTATGAAATCGTAAAAGAAAGTGAATATCTCTTATTTATCTATGATAGTATTTCACAATCTGGTTCTGTTTGTTTTAGAATTGGTGCCCCTAATTTTAGGGAACAGTTCACTTCAATTTCATACATCAAGACAAACATCTAACGTGAATGTTCATCTAGGTTGATAGTGAAAAACATACAGTGTAATAGAGCAGCTAAACTGAGACTAGGGAGAGACTCACAGAGCTAGGACCAATCCAGAAGTTCTCCTGTTGGATATACTTGACACTCTCATATATGCCTTTGTTCTTCAGCACCTACAGAGGGCGACAGAGTGACACAGTTGACAATGGATCTGCTAAATGTTTAACATGACAGAAGTAACAAAACACTTTAAGCTTATTGTTCAATGTTCATTTATGATTTCCGAGTGAAGGATAATTTAAATAAATACATTTTGTCTCTTAAATGCATCTTTTTGTTTGATGAATAGTGTTTGTTAGGATAAAAAAAGATGAGGTCACTTTTAAGTTGCTTTCAATTTTTAATGATTTCAGCTTTGTATTGACTGAGCAGATTATGTAAGTGCATCTAAATAGCATAGATTCCTAATTTCAATGCTCAGTTTCACAAAAAGCAATAACCAGCCCTTTTGGCACTACAGATAGCATGATGTTCATGTCCTGTTGGTGGTAAATATGCTTATGTCAAAAAATTTCAGTAAACCTATAAGTTTTGAGCTTCACTCACCAGTTCAGATGTAGAATGTTGTGCAAACCCCACAGGGGCAAAACCATATGTACAACAGGACAACAAAGTGATTACTACATGGACAAACGTGATCCAGTAGGTAAAGTAGGGCCTAAAAAACACAGCAGAGAACCATTGTAAATCAGGTAAAACAGGTGAAAATCATGACTAGCCAATATATACTGTGGTGGTGTCAAACATCACATTACAGGGAAGAAAAATGTCTTTAGTCAAATAAATCTGCCTAAAACTCCTGTTACTGCTCTAAAGATTACTCTAATTTGTATACAACCTCCAACTTCTCCCCAGAGGTTTCATGTCACATTTACTGCTAAAAACTGCCCAAAAAACCCCAACAGTGACTTTTTTCATTGGTCAATTATTTTAAGTTTGTGAATAATCCACTGGTATGTTCGTGCACATAAGCATCTACTCATTCCCAACCTGTGGCTGTGGAAGTCGTCCAGCTGCTTCTGGATGTTGCTGCTGAGGCTGCGTCTGTAGTGCCGGTTCAGCCACTTCCCCACGACGCCCATGCCGTACTGACGCTTTTGTTTGTCAAATGCAAAGTGCTTAACTTGGGAGGCGATGCGACCACCCCGACGAGGATGGTGTTTTTCGGGCACTACTGTTGGTGTCCTGGGCGTCCGAGATACGTCCTTACTGAGGTTGGGAGAAAGGCATGTAGGTAGGAAGAGAGAAGGAGAGAAAAAGGATTAAAGAAATGAAAACGAGGAGTCAGGACAAGAGTTGTGGAGGGGGCAGAAAGGTGGGGTTTAGACAGACAAAGCAGAAGAAGAAAATTAAGGTGTACAAATTAAATGCTTGTATGTGAAATGCAATAAATAAATATCACAGGAAAATGGAGAAAACTAATTTAAACGAAGTCAACATAACTTGTCAATTCTGCTTTTGTTACAGTTTACATACATAGGTTTAATTGACTTCCAACAGCCATACCTTTTTGGCAGACCGTAAACTAAACAGCCATCACATTTTTAAGAACCGATGTTCCGATTTATGCCATATTTTCCCTGAATTTTGAGGGAAACGTCTTTTGTGTGTCGTAAAGTAAGGATTATTGAACATTTATATACAGTATAGCACTGAGAACTATAGGCGTGTCAGTGACTCCAGTTCAGTGACTTTCTAAAAAGTGTTTTTGGTTGTGTATTTACTCACAGGCTTGGGAACTTCTGGTCAGGCTGCTCGCTGGGAGCAAAACATGCAGAAATGGGAGGCGATTCAAATACGTCATCAGTCATAGAGTACAACTCATCATGGGCATCAACCTACGCAGGAGAGGTAATGGAGGTCACAGATAAAGAGGACGTACAGGAAAAAAAAAATGGAGATCAGCTATTAATTGGCAACCAGGCCTCATATGTGTTTAGACAATAGGCCCTGTTCCGGAAATGTAGGACACCTGAGATGTTGAGCAGTTTCTGAGCCTGTTAAACATCACTGTGTTTTAATAGGTTTGACATATAAGTGGTTATAGAAGAGAAGGGGAAGGCTAGAGAGAAACTTTTTAAATCTACAAAAGAGAAGGAAAGTTGAAAGTTGTGACGAGATAAGAAAAAGGAGACTGACATGACGATGGGAGGTGATGTGAGAGGAATAAAAATAGAGGTGAATGCATATAGCACATTATAGATGGCACAGTTGCTGACCTGGCTGCAGATGTGCATCTCAACATACTGCAATTGTTCAAAGAAAAGAAAGGAAGGAAAGAAGGATAAAGAAAGAAGAAGACAGTGGTTGCTGAAGAAAGGAGGCTCATAAGAGAAGCAGACAAGCAGTGAAAGTGGAATACAGTGATAAAGAAGTGTGACTGCTGACATACGCAGGAAGGAAAAGGAAGTAAGATGGAAAAACTGCCAAAGAAAGTTGAAGCATAGAGAGAGTGGCTGCTGACCTTGCTGAAGAAGAGCGACTCAGACGCGTCTGCGGAGTCTACGGTGTCCTCGTCCATCCAGCTGGGCCTGGCAAAGCTCCTCTTGGGGAAACTGCGACCTGTCTGGGAACCTGCTAAGCCGCTACGACCCTGAACACCACACACCACATAATAAGTTATTTTACACATGCATACTGTTTCTTAGATCAGCTCTGCTTTACTTAGAAATAAGGTAACAATAATAAAGACATTAAAGGTATGTTATGCACTCATAGCACAGGGGAAATCAACTGCTTGATTCCATGACATTTTCTTAACTTTCCATAACAACACTGGAGAGCTTCCAACCCTTAAAAGATGTTATTCAGTAATAGTTAATTTAATTATATTATATTACTGTTTGCTGAGGTTGTGTCTAAACATAGTAAATGTGTGAACAAGCTGCACTATGCAAAAGTCTGGATACCCCTCAGGTTCTTTACACAATATCCTTGCACTACAATCTGATAATATTAGAAAATATATTTCAAATTGTAAGTTTGGCATCTGCACACCAAAGGTAATAGGATATATTTAGAAAATTGAAATCAATGACAAATGGGCATGCAAAAGTATATACATCCTTTGTGTCACCTGGTCTTACTGTACTCGATTTATATTTGAATATAAATATTTACTTTACACATTCGTATTAATTCTGCTTATTAAACAAGAGCATATGACAGATTCTAGATTTTAGATTGTGGAATGTGAGGTTACTTCACTATCACTGTGCTCATGTTTTCCGAATTTGACTCCCATCCCACACCATAAACTCCAGATCCAGATTTCACAGAGATCTGGTTACCCGGATAAAATAGCAGAATTAACACAATTGTGAATAGCAATGAAAGTTGTGGAGAAAAAAAGCCCCTGAAATCACCTATCTAATGTAAACAAGTAAATCAACCATCCCTTTCACACACTGAGGTTTTCTGGTACCCCACCCACCCTCAGCAGGTTGGATGCAGCTCGGATGCTCATGCGGGCGACAGACTCCCTCTTACGCCTGGGGAAGCGGCTGTACCCAGAGCGCTGGCTGGTGAAGGAGCTGAGTGAAGTGACACCCGGGGTAACGGGACACGCCTGAGTGGGTTGGGGCGTCCTGGGGGAGCGACTGTCCATCTCATCTGGGCAACGGAAGGCTCGCCCCCGTGCCAGGGGATCCACAATCTACCAAAAACAGAGATTAGGGTCAACCTGACATAAATATATGAGTTATACCATGACATTAACATAAACTTGTGAAATGATAGCTCACCTTTAAGTCTTACTCAGTTTACAAGGCTGACACTTTGAGAAAGAATTGCTCTCTCTTGTGTGTGTTCATGTGTGTCTGTGTGTACATGTATGTGTGTACAGTCAGAGGAAAAAAACAATGCTGCTAGATGGAAATTTTTTATATCTGGCCTTCCAGATTATAAGAGCGAACAGATCCAGAATCCAAAAAGCGAGTGAGGGTAGGCACAAGATAGAGAACAAAAGAAAAACTAAATATTGGATGATGAGTAGATGAACAGAGCTGTCTGACACGGGCTGGACGGAGTGATTCATCTGGGGCACAGATGGTCCACGTCTGTCACCGCACAGTCCTCTACTTTATTAAAGTCAGACACATTTTTCCTTCTCTCCTCACAATCTCTTACCATATATTTTTGTGCTTCCAGGGAAGTCTCTCAGTATCATAATGTTAAATGTCAAACAGGTGGAAAAAGAGTTACTTGTTGGCTGGTTGTGAAATTGAGTGGAAATGGGAATTCTCAGTGAACAGACTCAGTGTCTCATCCTGTTTCTTTTTGCTGTCTGTGTAACTTATTTCTATGGCAGCATATTTTGGTCTATTCACTCAATAGGATCAGGATATTAATAACAAATGATGTTGAATAAAACCTTAATCAGGATGTGAATTGATTAGAGTGTGTAGGTTAAGGCACACAGTGATCATATGTCTCTATGGCAGCAGAATACCTTGGGCATCTTGTGTGCGGCTGGTGAGTCCAGTCCCTGGTCGATGCTGGTGGCTGTTTCAGGCTCTCTGTACTGGGCCTTCAGCTTGCCATAGCGCTGGCTGCAGTGGCGCAGGCTCTTCCTGTGCCATACCTGCTGCTTGGTCTCACAGTCTTCCCCCACCCCAAACCACTGGGCTGTGTTCCTAGAGATACAGAGAGAAGGGGGTGGCCTCAATATCACATACTAGAGTTAAACAGCAAGGGCAAGTGATGTTAAGGTAACACAGGAAGAGAACATTTGAATAATGTGTGCAGCAGTTCTTCTGGTAACTTCTTAACAATGTGAGAAATTGTGCTATGATATAGGACAAAGAGCTGAACACAACAGTGGTGAATTTCAGTTCAGCTACCAGATATCAAAATGGCCAACATATCCACAAAAGGAGATGCCAAACTTTTAACATCTGTTAATGAGCACCTGCTTTGTTGAAAACCAACAAACAAAACAACATTGACAGAAAATATTATATCTTATCTGAGCTAGAAGTTTGACATAAGAATTCTGCAATACATAGCTAGTGCCAAATTTTACACACAGGTAAATACTGTACATCGCAGTTTTTATCTCTATGTTCAACTATGAGACTCTTGGGATATGTTGCTGATGAATGCTGACAAAATAATCATGTGTTGTCTATTTATTAGAGAGATCCTGAAGAGGACATTTTTTGGTGAATGACCTGTGGGGAACAACACTTGCATTTCTTGTATAATAAACTTTGGTGAAGAGTACTTTGGCGTTTGTTTTTTTCATGGGTTCATGACCTTGCTGACTATTTATGTATCTATTGTAGGTCTCTAACTAAAATTGACTCTGACTAGCAACCTGAATGTTGCGCTTAATGAACCAAAATACTAAACATGACTCAAACAGCCAACTCTTCATCTTACCTGCGGATGCTTTGCGAGAGCGACGTTTGTCTGCTAAACTTTGCCCTTCTGTCTCTGACTGAGAAGCGTCCCTCTCCGGCTCCACTGATGCTTTCTGACACAGAACCGGTGGCTTGACCACTAGTGCTTTTTTTCAGAGACGGCCGTAGCGGCTGACCAGAGGAAAGGAGAAATAATGTTATAGTATAGTAATTGCTGTTACAGTATAATGCATATGAATAGTGCCTACACAGAGTGGGACATTGAGATATTAATCAGTGTTACAATTACAGTTGCAGGAATATTACAATCAACTAAATAAAGCAGCAGCAGCAGCAACAACAATGCTGAGAAGACATTAGAAACCAGGACCTGAAACAGACCTGGATAAATATGAAGGTCTACAGTACTTTACTGGCTAATTGGCAGAATAAAACATAATAAATTACTGCAGGACACTCAGGAATGTGGAGAACACCTCAGATTAAATTACTATTAAATTGACTGTTAAGAAAGTAATTAGGTAATTATTGTAATGACTACAATACTCATGAACAGTGGCAAGACTATATCCTAGTATTGAGAGATTTGGAATAAGTGCACATTTAATGTGGACACAAGTGTGTTCAGCCGATATTTTGTATGGACGGGTATTGCTAAAGAGGGCCAGAAGAACACTCCTTGGCTGTTTATAGTCTTCTTCTGTTACGTGGGGTGCAGTGATTCCTCCAAGAGTACATTATCTTAACCTGCAGTGAGTCTGCAGTGGGTGAGGCTAATTGTCTTGTCATTCTGAGAGTTAATAGGGCTTGAAGCGAGCTGTAAGTGAGCCGTATGTTCAGGTGGTGGTTCAGCCTGTCGAGATAGGGGGAAACACTGTCTCTGTTTCTGCCACCATAGAGCCGTTATCAGAGAAAAACACGGCTGCACATATAAATTCTACGATCTCACACACTTTATCCAGGATTTGTGCACTTAAATCTCTCTAAAGGCTTGATAGAAAAGAGCCTAGATTAACAATCTTAGCATCAGTAAATCACAGGTAAATAGGGTGTAATAATGACGGCCGCTAACAGTTTGATTTATGATAACAGAGGGAACACTATAAATACTACAATTAATGATAATAGTTCTTGAACATATGCAGTAATCGATGCGATGCAATTTGTAGAATATAGTGTTATATCATGCATGCATACAACACAACTACACATAGCAGCTCCTCCTCTAAATGTGACCGTGGACCATAACAGCACACACAGAATAAGACCTAGCAAATTTCCTAACCTTACTCTTTGATGCGAGTTTTACAGATCATAAAAATCTAAATTGAATGTGCTATGACAACATATAACTCTAGTTTTCATATGTGCATGTAGTTGTTTCAGTAATAACTACAGAACAGGATGTAGCAAAGCATTCACAAATTTAGTATAATTTAAACTTGTCTTAGTAATGGAAATACCAGTTAGTAGCCTGAGTGTGGGGCCCCTTTCTGCTTCTTTTCCCTCAGTACGTGCCTGAGTTCACACTATATTTGCATGTTTATTACACTAGTTGCTCTTTAGGAAAAGTTTAACTGTAGCATGCTCAATTAAACTCTGACTACCTACTACTTTGTGTAGCTAAAATGCAATCATTTGTGTTCTAAGCATGGGGCCCACAGGGGGAAAATGTATGGCCTTGTGCCCAAAAGCTGCTAGACAGCTGTCCAAAATGCCTCCCTGCCCGCACAAATGGCAAATTCAGAGGAACAGAGGGTGAGCATGCTACCCCCATTAACAGGTTTTAATGCCTTTTTAAAATTAAAGTACTGCCACAAGTCTATTTTTCCTTTCCACCCACGTATATTTTAACTCTGTTTCAAATGATTACCAGGCATGGCATCTCCATCCAAGGAGTCCATCAAGTGAACTAAGTGGCTGTGAGGATGTCAGGGAATATCAAAAGCTTTTCCACCCCAAAAAGACTGAAGTTCCTGTTGCTCCTGCTGAGAATGTCCAAATTCAACCTTCTAATTGTGCTCTAAATCAACATACTAAGCCTATGTCGAGTTAATTAGCACCCTAATTGATCTGAACCTCAATTTTGAGCAACATACTAAAAATATGGTAAGGTCATGTTTTTTTAGACCTCTGCAACATAGCAAAAATGACATTTATCATACATGTGATATACATACAACACAATGCCATGTTTAGATGCCTACCTCTGAATGTGCATTCTTTGAATGAACTGAAGTTCACATGCTGAATAGCATTCATGAAGTTTAATAGGTTATTTCTTTGCTCCATTTTACTTTATTTTGTGTGTTGAAAGCATTGACTTTGTCTAATTTATATTTATATTTAAGGAACTTTGTTTTATTAGTGTTTAGTTTACAACCACTAAATCATGGCCATTCAAACAGTCTTACAGAGTTAAAAGAAACTTTGTTACTTTGTTTCTTAATTGATGTTTTCTTCATTCTTTCCAACAATTAGAGTTTGAACAAAAGGCTGGTGTTTTGGTTAGGTTAAATGTCAACCAGTTTAAGAGGTAAAGACAGTCATTGCAGCAGAAAAACTGTGAATTTTACTGCATTCATGGTCAGCATCAAGCTATTTCCCTGGTCTTTAGGGACATCAATGTAAATGATAAACTATTGTTTTTGTTAATTAAAGATTTCTGAGAGTAAATATTATCTAGTATAGATAGTATAGAGATTATAGCTTAAGGGTACCTAAGGGTAAAACGTTTTATTAATTCAACACGCATGGGAAAGCACCAGCACTATAAGAGGAAGTGGTTAGTTATTGTGACATTCTGCCTTAAGAGGCCAGGCAGTGAAAGACGGTCAACACGGTCAGCCTACCTGTTTCGCAGGGTCATGGGACATCATCTCCTCAGGTGGAGGGATGGCTATTACAAGGCTGGGCGGCTTCTTGCTCTTTAGACGGCTATCTGATTGACCTCCATTTGGAGGAGGTTCCTCGCCCCCCTGTGATGCCATCCTGTCAGAGTGCTGGAGACGAGAAAACCATAATGGATGTAATTTAAAAACATAATTGAAACATTTATATCACATAAGATTGGTTTACACATTTATCATACAGAGAAACAAAGAAAAGATTTTAACCAAATCATAGTAAATAGGTTTTACATGCCGTTTCAAATTCTAGTTACTTCTAAGCATTTACACCAATTATCACAACACCATGTGTGCTCCATCAGTACTACATGTTATGGCCATTACAGGATTATCTTCTACCACTAAATCAACTTTTGGAATATATATGTCTGAAATGGACATTAACTCTTGAGCACTGTTCTATGACCGAGCTCATACCCAAAATAAATGGTATGAGCGTGTCCATATTGAACGACTCAGTCTAAAGAAGTTGAGCTGCAAGATAAAATTAGGGGAAGATATGACTATAATTATGATGGTGATAGCAGATGATTAAATATTTCTGCAAAGAAATATGAACTCACTAGCACTGCTAAAACATGTAGCCTATCTTTACTATTGAATGCATGTTGAAGTTGTACAACTTATGCTATACCTATTGCTGAACTGGATCACTGGGGAGACTGAGGAGCCACCCCTTTCCTTTATAGCCCCACAATAACTCAAAAAGAAAAGTATTACAGTCTATCCAAACAAACAGTCTCTTTAGCAGCAGCTGGCTCTCCTCCAGTTCAATCTGCTAAAAGAATAATTGCCAACTTCCCTTGCTTTTTGATTACCTTCACAGGCAATTTCTTACGTGATCCTTAAAAGGCACTGCATTCACTTCCAGCAGAGTGTTGATAGCAACCTTGTCTTGCTACACAGCGCTTAGGTCATTGATTTAAGTTAATGTAATTATGTCAAATAAAAAGAAAATATTTTTTAAAAAGTAATGTAATTATAAGGGAAGAGGTGGGAGGAAAGTGTAAGTGTAACAACAGCGCAAAAGTGGTTAAAGATTCTGTTTAATTTATTTAAATATATTTACATGCAATTTATCTTTTAGATTGAATTAATTGCATTTAATAAAAAATGTATTTGAAAGTGTCATGTAATGATTTATTTGGCTGTGAAAATATTGAAGTTGAGTAGGCGATATAGATATGTGTATGGCATTTGTAATTTTACATGGTAATAGGGCTAAGTTTATCAAGATGTAGTACATTTTCTGAAAATTCTTTTGGGAAACCATTTAGTGACAAAATAACCAGATGGACATGTATTCCTTTGGCTAATCCAGTGAATTAAATACCTGAGAAATGCAAAAATTAAAGGCAGTCATGCTCATTGATTTGCAGAACTGCCTACAGAGATAGATACTTTGGCATAAATCGTACAGTAAAATCTGTCAAACAATTACATATAACATCATACAGTACTGCCGAGCCCAACCACTGACTTTTAAATAAATACATTTCATTTCAAATCAAAAATAATTTCAAGGGAACTGGTTAGCCAACTAAAGAAATCAGAAATCAATTCTGAAGCACCTAATGTACGTATTTGGGCCACTAATGAAAAAGCAACTGATACACCTGCTGTTAAACTGTTGGCAGGGACGCCCGATGACATCAGATGACAGCGATCAATAGTGCTCTCAAATCATCATGCATCCTCCAGGTGGTTAGTAATCCATATCCTTTTCCACCACTTGAGCTGAAAACAGCCTTGCACTACATTTTATTGATTGCATATAATAATGGTAATCTAGCAGCTGAAGCTTAATCTACTTCTACATTCACTGAGTTGCTCTGAATGAGATAATCAGCTTATGTCTGAAACACAACTATTTAAAAAATACTCATCATCAAAGTACCAGTAGGATGACTCCTATCAAGATCACTGTCTTACAGTCAGTGTTTACAAACACATCATATTTCACTGAACTACATCACATGAGTGCACATGCTGCCCACATTGGACTCCACAAATAACACCTAAATCAGGTCTTGTCAGTTGAGTTGATAAGACTCATTACCGGTCTCTTCGTCTCCTCAGGGACGGAACAATGTTGTCAAACTTACTTATCTCTTCCAGTGTTTACCAATCACAGTCAACAGCAGAACAACCAGCCAGTCTATTCCTGGAGCTCAGAATGTCTCGTAGCATTACACTGAATATTTCCAGAGAAATCAAAGGCATTGAAGACATAAACCTATAATATCATGAGCCTTGGCCAATGCATCCATTATGTCATTATGATCTTGAAAGCCTTGCAGTTGTCCTGGAGTTGTGGTTTTTAAAAATCAATGCGAGACCCTGGGTGTCTGTGGCAGAAATGGCAGCAGCAGGGAAATCTGACACCAGCTCAGTCAATAGCCTAGTTTCCACTACAGAGCCAAGGCACAGTCAGACAGGGCTTTACATATTGTTCATGCCCCCACCCCCCAAAAGCAGCATTTCTGTAATACCTTTATGCTAATAGGGGTGTACAATTCATTTCTGCCAAGAGTGTTTTCAATTATGTGTGATAAATATTTCAAGCTTGGGCAGAAAGCCTGATTCAGTCCCCTTGAGACAGAGAGGAGGCTACTGGCAATCTAGTCTGTGGTTTAGTAGAGTTGTGGGTCCAGGCTGGAACCCACCCACTTAGATAATGAAATAGCTAGGAATTTGGCTAATGGACAGAGTGCTGGAGAGTGGTGGAGAGACTGCTGCTGACCATAGTCTATCAATGTAGACAGGCAGTTGTTAGGATCCACATAGTAATCTCCCGAGGGACAATAACAGAGATATATACAGAGACAGAAACCTACAGAATATGAGGCCCCACCATGGTTAGAATTTATTGTTGAATCCGGCCCGCAACTTACTTTTTTATTTTTTCCCCAATTTCATTTCCCCCCAGTCTTTAATTATAAATTTAGCATAAAATTTGGCTTTTTATTTCACATTTAGCAAGCAGCGCCTGTTCTCAACATGAACAGTTCAATTGCTGATATGATTTGCTGTGGCGCACCTAACACCAAAATCTCTCTTTTAAAACCTAAAAGAAAGGTTGACCCGGAGCACAGACCATTTTAAGAGAGGTGCACAATTATTTATTTCTTCGTTGAGTCTAATGTGCCTGCATCCTTATCGGCAAGGAGAAATCTGGCGTTCTGTAGGAATACAATCTGCAGTGGCATCACTCTACTAAATGTGCAAAGCTAGGTGCAAGGGAAAAGAGAGGGAAAGACGAGTTGCTCTGCCTTAGAGAGTGTATATTGCTGAAATTTATTGTTCAAACAAACAAACAAACAAACAAAAACACTATTTTTCCCTCCCGAGTGTTCAAGCGGTCCTAACCTGGCCGGGGGCTCGAGGAAATTGAGTTTGAGACTACTGATATAGAGCATGGAGATGAATCCAATGTCTGCCGCCACTCTAGGTAAGATCATTTTACAGTAGGCTTGCTCCTGTTGGGCTAATTTAATATTCTGATTTGCCCAATGACCACAGCAGTGTTGACAAATGAGACAAAAATGATTAAAAGGCAGAAAAATGACAATGAGAGATATCTATTGGTGTTAAGCAGCAAGCCCGTTCTGACAGGGTATTGATACCACCAAGAAAAATATAAATATAACAATGAGTTCAGTTATTTTAACTGAATGTTGAATGTTGTGCCTCCCATAACCATGGTCTAAGTCTAAGCTGTTAAGAAGACAAGGAAAAGCTACCAAAAAAGCATGCAAAGTAAAAACAAAGAGGGGAAACCTTGGGGAAGACAATTCAATGACAGATTCCCTGTCCTCAGATGTGTCAACTCACTCATTGTGGTCACAGATCCCAAAGAGTCACATGTCAAAGCAAAGAAAAGGCATGCCCACAATGACATCATTCATAGCTGATGTCACATGATATGGAAAGTACCATTTCCAACAAGCGTCCCTTCATGTCTGTGCCTCTTTGAGGTCTAATAATTCATTGGTTCATCTAAACAGTTCCTCACTTGACCATTAATCAGGGGGACTGTACTATGTGAGTGTGTTAGCCACCTCCAACCCTTTGTGTTTGGTGACATCACGTGCTCCTCTGAGAGTGTGTCACCATGGTTCAGCCTCTTCCCCCATGGAGAGGCTTTCCCTAAGAATGTGTCAGTGTATTTGTTTGTGTGTATTCCCATTTGCCTGATGGTCAAGGCAGTGTTATCCCCTGTAAACATTCACTCAGAGCTGTATAGTTTTGCATACATGTAACAGGTCGCAAATGCATTCGGGACAAATTGTACCCATCTTACAAACCCCATACATAACCCGCATGTGGGGAAGAGATCATGTTTCATTTTCTGCTACACTCACTCTACACAGCAGTTGACTGACTCCTGTGACTTATGTTATGTTAAGTGTATGGGACACTTGACAAACATGCAAAACAAGAATGCTTTTCCAGGTTTGGCTACATAAGCTTATTAGAATGAGCTTAAGTGTGATTGTATTGTTTGACAACTGACAAAATCTGAAAGTCATGATAGTGTAAAAACACATGCTGACTGTAAAAACTGCATAATCAGACATTTTATACTGGATTTTTAGAGCTACAGCCGTTTTCTGCTTATCATATAAAAACATGGGGAAATTGAGACATCAACTCTGGCTACTTCACAAGCAACCATCTCTTACACTCGCTGTATATTTTTGGCATTCTTCTCATATCTGAGCCAAGGGTACTGTTGAGAAACTACACTATGTGCCTCCACAGCAATAAATAGCTTGTTGTTGCTGCTTACTGTGGGGAGAAAAGAGTGAACTAAAGTGTTACGAGTGCCAAGCTCAGCCTGTTTTTTACTTTTCCATTTTAAGCATTTGTGTGACTCGCCAGAACAACTACTGATAGTCCAGAAAGCTTCAGATCTACTTCAGTGGTGAGAGTAACCAATGTTAGCAAGTGTTACCACAGTGCGCTATCACTAACCAGAGAACACTTACGCAATTGAAAAGTGCTGTGAATACGAACTCAGGACAAATATTGTGTTTAAGATTGTCCCCATAATAAGGGGAAATTTCAGTCGAGTTGGGAGGTATGGAAGCGGGGGATTTCATATTATTTCTTATAGAGAAGCAACTTACTAAATACAAGAACTGGCCAATGGTATCTGTACAGTAGGCAGACTGTAACGGATATTCATCGTCAATACTCAGACCCACAGAGAGGGCTTAAATCTTTCATTTCACATCACTATATCCCACCCAAGCCTTCAGCCTCATTATTTATTGGTTGGTAAATCTCCTGAATGCATTCAGTGACTGTTTTCAGTCTTCTCCTCAGATGGAGTGATGTACATCTACTTGAATGAAAAGTTCTACATGACTACAGAGACAAAATAATTACAAATATCTTTGGCCACTTCTTATTTCTAATTTTGAAATGTTACATTATTCAGCATCTCAAATGTTGTATTTAGAGTTCAATGATTGTTAAAGTAGTTTGCACTTAGGTCTGTCAAAGCAAGCCCTTTACATGAATGTGACAGGAGTCAACAAGTGGGGGAAGGCAGTCTTCTAATTCTAGCAGCTTCTTTTGGATCTGGCGAGCTTTTATCATCAAACATTACAAAGGCAACAATAACCTTGAGTCAGGTATCGATCATTTAAAGGCCAGTTCAGACCAAAGATTCGCGACGAGACGAAACTGTTTTAGAACGTCACAGGGAAAAGTTGCAGCGGTGTGAACTGGCCCGTCTCAGCTCGACTCAAGCCGGCTGATGGCGTCGCCTGTGACTCAGCTTGTCAAATCGCCAGCAGTTGGCTTTAGAACGGAACGTCACCTGTTTCAACAGCCAATCAGCTCACAGAGAAGTCAGCTGATCACCTCAACCCTCTTTTTTTTTTTAAATGTTTTCACAGTTTCATCAATACTAAAAATACAACTGTAGCAGGTAACTCACTATTACTATCGTCATTCATGCTTTAGGACGCTACAAATTATATCCAGCTGCAAAAACGGCTGAAAAGTCGGCAGTTACAACGGAAGTACAAAGAGTTGTTGCTATGGAAACGATACGCCGTCTCGTCTAGTCGCTTTGGTGTAAACTGGCGCATTGCAAGTAGTTGCAAGTTTCAACTCCTTGCGAATCTTTGGTCTGAACTGGGCTTAACATGTCACAAGGTAGCCCTTCTGGCTCTAGACAATATTGCACAATGACATCCTGCCTTTTGTCACAGAGAATCACACTTCCTTCAACAACAGTAATCACGAACACTTACCTCAACATAATTGTGTCCTATACACTGATACAATTCAACACTAAATGAGTCATTTTGAGATTAACATTGTGAACAAGTCTACCATCTTACTGTGCGTGCCCAAAGCGGAAATAGCTGTTGTGGTCAGTGCTGTTATTGGACTCTTTCTGATTCTGAAACTCTTGGAGGCTAAATGAGGAACTAACCTTCAGATAACTGCCTCATCACTTCTTCTCCTTAACATCCACCAAGTTCAGGTGAATCTTCCCTTGAGGATCCTGACATGTACAAAAGCATGTCTAACTGTAAGTTTACCATGAGTATTTATGACAACTATTTAAACACGAGTACCATACACTTTAAACTGCTTTAATTCATGTAAAGGTTAATGAAGCTGTCCCTCAAACTCTGCAATATGTTAAAAACACCAGAAGAGCACATTTATGCATGCACACAGCAATCCTAAAATCCATAAAAGATAACTTCACACATGCAATTACTCAGAGGCCCACAGAACAAGTGTGATTAAAATTATGAAGCATCAGCGCAAAGACAAGTGTGGGATGAATAATAGTGGAGTTTGTAATTATTTCATTATTAAGACAGAGAACAGCATTGAGGGTTGAATACAGTTCAAGTGATGATGTTCAGAAAATGCTCACAGACTCTATATCTCACACAGATAGTCAGGAAGTGTGTGGACAACTACGTCAAGTGCAAATTTGTATGTGGGACTTGCCCACACTAACAGTGACAGCGTGAGCTACAACAGTAACATGAGGAGGTATTATTGTGTATTCACACTGCCTGTCAAAAGGATTGTTTCCCTACAGCAAACCAATCTCAAACAATTGCAAATTGGTCTAAAAAAAAAAAAAAAAAGATGTTAAAGGTTATTAAGAAAAATGTTGGTGACATTTTTACTGGAAATGGCCAAGATGTTGATTCATCTGATCTGAGACACCTGTACAAAACAAAATGTCTTAGTTCTATGTTCTGTGATTGCAGGATTCATACAAAAGTAAATTAATTTTCTTTCCCATTTCCATGTTTGACAAACTGAGTTTTCTTAACGAAGCCTATCTAACTCAACAAACTGATCTGCTGGACAAGTCCCATGCTGTAAATGGAAGACAAGAAAGGAGTGAGTGTGAAAGAGCTCTACATGGGCCAGCAGCCAGCTGCCTTGAGAGTAAAGTGGTGCTCTGCTTTAACAAGACCTTTTTAAGACAAACAAAACCTTCGATGGCAGCAATGAAATGTCACCCTCCTTATAAACTTCATAAATTGGTTTTCACAAAGTGGACAACATGTTTGGTGTGGTCTGTCTGCACTGTTGCTATATACGTGTGTAGGGTACAGACTGATCATAACTGAGCACACAGTCATATTGCCAGCAGGGGCTTAATCAGTTGAATGCTACTGAAGGCGTAGGAGAGTGTGTGACTTTCAGTGGTGTCTGTGTGTTTGTGTGAGCAACAATCAGAACTGCCTCCTCATTCTTCACTTCCAACCACAATATCTCTTGATGACGACTCTTTAAACAAAACCTTGGTTCTTTACATAGCCCATTACCCATCTTTGGCTGATAATAGCACTTTGGTGCTTCAAACTAATCAATAGTTCCATTTCAAAGCTATTTGAAGACAGTAATTCAAGTTCACTATGGAGGCATCTTGTTTGAAAAGGACCTTGGCTTCAACCTAACCATTCCAGAGACAGTGTAAAACATTGCACCACTTTCCAGAGTCTGCTGCATGCCCAAACTCGTATAACAGCGAGCTACTATGCAATACCTCAGCCTCGTTCCCAGTCCAAGAATTCCTTGCAATCCTTAAGATGTGACCTAAATAACTAATATTCATACAGTGTGTGCACATATAAAACAAGGTAATCCTACCCTGTCATGTTTTGCTGTATGTCATTGGTGAAACAAGTGTGTGCATACATGTGGGTATGTTGCAATGTGTCACCCATAACAGCTAACCTCTGAGGGTTACAAAATAGTGTACTCTCACTTGAGACGGAACATGAGTAAAGATATTTTGTACTGGATCTGGCAGGAATCATAGAGGAAAATGAGCTGTTTCTGTGACTCAATAAATTTAAATGGTCTATATACAAACTACTCTCTGCCCCACAGAGCTTTATAGCAAGGCCAGAGTATCCACTGAAATCCTTTTAGGATTTATGAGTCTTTGAGTTTCAAAGCATTTCCGGAGTGTCCCAATATTTTGAGATAATGTGTCATGCACTGTGGAACTAACGTTGGCATCGATGGGAGTGCAGGAAAACAATTCCAATGGCCTGGCCAGCAGCTTGATACTCCTGTTTCCAAAGTGGGTTGTGTTATCATAAAAGGAAAAAAGGCACAATGTTTTCTGGGTGTGTTATGGTGTAGATGCTGACAACAGATAAGATCATGGAAGGAAAACCCCCAGAGAGAAGTGATGAGCGGATATGATTGTGACACTGACAGACTGGAAGACAATGAATGCAAGTGGACAAGCCTAGGGGTTTCCAAACCGCAAATTATAAGGGCAGTGAAATTATTCAGGCACCACATTCTTCTAATATTCTCCAAAATGTACAGTGGTACAGTGCTGATGGGGAGGTAACATTGAAGAAACTGAAACCTCTGAGCAGATGCCTTCTCTGTTACTGTACTCTGACTTCTATCAAAAGAAGCAACAATCAATCTATTAAAGCACTTCAGAGTTTCCGGGACCCTGAAGATCAACATGCCTCATTTGTAAACTACTAGAGAAATCTACCACACCTGTTAAAAACAGGTTTAACAACACACAAAATCTAATTTCTGGAAACATGAACACAAAAAACAGGACGTCCAAACGTGCACCCTTGTATTTTACATGGCTTGTTTAAAATCGATACAGAGTGTGCTTGCTGATTCTGACAAACTGTGTGACCTATTGACTCATCTCATGTTTCCTTACAGTCACAGAATGTAAACTTTCTGATTTGCACGGGTCACAGTTTTCCTTGACACAGTCCGTTAACTCAGTGACAGATGTGCAGGTGGTGCAAACGGCATGCCAGTTCAACCACACAGATGCAGCTGTTGCATAGCTGCTTGTTGTACAACATATGCTGCCTACTACACTTATACAAAGCATTTCTTCTTTTTCTGCATCGCCTTCACTGCTGCAGAAGTATGATGTTCAAATATAGGCAATGGAAAACACCTCGCAGTAATGCTCCATTATTCACTGCTTCCTCTTGTACACTGTTGCGTGCACGTACAGTAGATCATAGGGGGTTACTTTGAACTTGTGGGCACTGCATGTAGGATGAGGTAATAAAGTTGTGAATTAATCTATGAAGACAATGAAATAGGTTTACAGGCCCTACAAGTAAAGGTAACATGAAGACTACTGCTGCTTTGAGCAAAATTATTTAGTCTAAAGTATAATAAGGTCACTATAAACAATTGAGTTCATAGGCTCATAGTATAAATATTAAAGTGTTATTAAAGATACAACATCATTGTTAATCATTATGTTATAATTGTTCTCTTAAAGCAATTACCTAAAAATGAAGTGTAATGTTTTCCACAATTCAGTTATCTTACAAGACATGGCTGTATTCAAAGTGTGACTAGATTCCCCTCCATGAGTGTGTCTAGAGTAACTAGAATAAAAGACTGCTCCTCCACTAATCGCTCTAAAACAAAAAAAAACAAAATTTGAAAAAATCTATGGGTTAAACATGACTTTATTTTTCATGATGTGATTTTGAATACTTCTCATAAGACAAACACTGTGATAATTACTGCAATGATCATTTCATCCACCCCGCCCACCTCTATGAGGGCCTACAGTTCTTTGTGCGTAATTTCTGTATTAATTTGAAGGAGCAAGTATCTACACGTCAGAGGTGGTTGAAAATTGGCAGCTGAACTTGCTTAACACTACACCACTGTTTCTAATTAACTACAACCCATCATTCAGCACATCTGCAACAACTGGTAACAGGAGAGGTCAACTGTGCTGATGTACCTTTTCACGGAGTTTACACTGTTTAGAAATGAACTGACAACTCCGTTAATCTACTGAGTTTGCTAAAACAGGTGGATTATGTAGGCTAACTGTATAGGCGGTGGAGAGGTAGGCTAACTGTAAGAACTGTGACACACACACAAACACAAGCAGTAACTTTTAAGCAGCAATTTGATGACTGAGCAGACTGTCTCTATTTTAGATGTGTTTTTTAGATTAGCTACACCAGAATTGAAAGGTTTCACTTCCTTCTATTGGGTAGTCTATACAAAATGTAGTTTATTTCTGACATAATTCAGATTAAAATGTCAGTTGCAGTTATCAGGTCATTCCTGGCTAAATTCCAGTGAAACACCGTGTGTGTGAACACTCCCTCCTACATTATTTGAAAAACAAATGGGAGGGGTCAACAAATGAATTTGTCGGCACATGGTGACCATAATTAACTTTACAGGGATAACAGAAGGAAATGTGAGATGAATAATAGTATTTGTATGTATTTGTCCCGGCGGGTAGAGAAACAAAGGGCTTGCCGAAGCATGCTTTCAGAAGCTCGTCTCACGTTAACTGTTAGATGAAAACGAGCATTGTAAGCTAACATTGTAACTGTCATTAGCTCTTTCATATGTCCTTTTGAAAAAGCTTTGACTTAGCATTCATAATTGAATTAAACTAACATTAAAACTCCCTTTATCAGAGTACTTAGGCACGGTGATTTTGAGATATTCAATATGTTTTCATTTTAAAACTCGATAATGGCCGTTGACCCAAACAAACACTTTAAGTTAACGTTAACTTTTAACGGCTTTAACGTTCCAAAAACAAATGTAAGGTCTGAAGAGTCTTATTCCACTCACCTCCAAGAAGAAATAACTGGGTTATTATTCATTAGAAGAGGGTATATGTTCCGAAATGTTACGATACTGTAAGGTACTGTCCACCAGTGTCTCACTGCTTCCCTCTTTCTCTATTCCAACATCCTCGCATGCAGCTCCACGGAGGAGCAGGGGGCGGAGTTAAGACATAGCTTATCCACTGAGAAGAGAGGAGCTGGGCCCGGTCCAACCTCTCCTACACCCGGCCGCGTGTGGGAGCCCTTGAGCCCACAGTCCTATTGTAGTTACTGTACACCTCCGCAGCAAGATCCACAGGATTTACAGTATCTGGTATTGCTAGTTTTTTTTGACTTATGTGACTATGTAAAGCTCTTCAAGCACATTTCATTACTCATGAAAGTGGTAATGCATGTTATTAATACTGGGCCTAGAGAGTGTTTTCCAAAGTGGACTTCTACTGGAAAATCAGCTGGTTTACCACAGGATCAAGACAGATAAACACAATACACATTTATTTTTTTTATTAATATAACTTACAGGTCAAATTATTTACCAACCATTAAAATCACGTTGTTTAAAATCATCATTATTCAATAAAACATGTCGACAAAGTATCACACAAATATGCTTAACAGTTTAGTCATTACATATTGATAATAGTGCCCTCACAACAGAAATCAACTGATTAAGTCATAAAAATACAGAAAATGAAATGCTATAAGTCTTGTGAAAGAACATTATTACAATATCCAATATCTCCATTAGTTAAGATTAAGATAAACTTCCTCAGGCACATAATTATCCCTCAAATCATCTTTACAGTTTACAGTGAGGCTTTAGATTAAAGCTCACCTTTTCATCATTGTGTCATTACAGTCACACATCTCTTTGAGTAGTTCTGTTGCAACTTTTATTGACCAGCCTCAGTTTCTTCCATTTAGACTGTTGGATTTGTTTGCTCCATGAGAAAAAGAAACTACAGAAGGTTGAGATAAATCAAAAGTACAAATCTATGAAATATAATACATTTCTGCCTGCTAAATCAATTTATAGTATATTTTTCTAAAACAGTTTTTTTGACCCTGTAATAACAAAAACAGGGAAGAATTAATCTAGGGAGAAAAAGTATCCAGTTTGCACATATTTCAATCATATTTGAATCAAAATAATTCATTAAGCAGGATTTAAACATCACAGCATATTAACAATGGATTTATTGAAAGTATGTAGTTTGAAATGTGCTTGATTATAAACCTAAAGAAGAATCCATCCAGATGTGGCTGGGGGTTTGACCCTTCTTTATAATATATCAACCCCACACAGCAGGGAGGGACAATACTAATTCACATATACAGTGCATATGTGGCCTCATTAAACACTCAATAACTGTCAGAAATTCATACTGCCTGTCATCACAGGTGCTTTTTACACACTTGACATACTTCACCTTTATCTGCAGAAAACTTTTTGCCCCACAAACACATTCAAAAGCATGTGGATGCACAAAAATAGTGTTATCATTGATTCTAATGATCAAACACACAGCTTAACGGAGAACCACCATACATGATGAAGCTAATAATTGAGGAATTACAAACAAATCACCCAAAAGTGGTTCATTTAATCTCCAGTAAGTCTTTGAAAGCCCCCAAATCATTCGTCTCTGGACGGACCTCTCCGCTCTCTATTGAGCTCAGCTTCTATCAGTGGAGCACAGTTAAGCATACAACCTACATACTATCCGTGAAGTGGGTCATTCAGGTATGACAATGTTATTCTTTATACAGCAGGAGATGTGACAGGTGATGGGACTGAGAATAAAGGCAGAATGTTTACTTTTGCGATTGAAATACAGAAAGTGGAAGATTTTAGGCATTTTTTTCGTCTTGCAAAAACTTGTTAGCATTGGAGACCACTGTGAATGACATGAATTCAAGGAAGGGACCAAGGGAGAAAACTACAAACATAAAACCTTTCTAGCCTAAAGGAGGAGAGTATTTGATACTAAAAGCATACATTTTGGGTGAAGTATCAACTTAAGGCTGTGAGGAACAGTTAGATACAATGTAAGACAGTGACTTTTAAGGTATAGTAATTAAAATCTTTACTGTTCTGAAGCACAATTGAACTTGATATACATGCGCAGGTTTTCTACTTACAGTTCCAGTTACTTACAGTTTTTTGTCACAGTATTTGACAAGGAAACCTTTTTTACATCTTTACTTGATGTTTCTGTTGGACCTCTGCTCTAATTTGCTATGCTGTTTATCTAATGCAAACTACATTATGACTGTTGTTTAAGTCATATTATACCATAATTCATGGATATGGAAGGGTAAGGGGGTTTCCACAGACTTGTGAAGATAAGTTGTATCAACCCTGTGCAATTCCTTCCTGATGTCTACAGCAAATGATAAAGGTCATGGATAAATTAATGCCTCTTTAATAACAATTATGACAAACTGCACAGTGTCTTTTCAAATGTTGGTCCTTGTAGTCAGGGGAAACAACCAAACTAATTTTGCTGTTGGTCTGTTCCTAACAAAGCGCTCTAACATTATGTAACGTTCATAATAACATTCTGTTCTTCTTGTTAGGAAAAAAAGAGAAGGCATTTCCATCTTGGCTGGCTCACATAGAGGAGCCTTCAGGCAGAAAGTGAAGAAAAGACGGGGGAAAATTAAATACTATGAAACTTTACAATGGAATTTCTCTACAGAAAACATGGCAACTAAACTGCAAATACTTGATTTTTTCAGTATTCTTAAAGCTATTTTTTGGGCTCAAACGATTCATTAGAGATTTTTAGATATCATTTTCTATATATAATGTAATTCCTGATTAAGTTTCCATTCCCCTCAATAATAAGTCAAGTTGTCCACCCCATGTTTACAGCCCACTGTGATTCCCCCATCATCCCCAAGAGAACAATGGTGTTGCCACATATAGACAGATAAAGTAGGGAAGGCTAAATTCCTTCAGACTGGTGGTGAGTGAAGACCATCATGGGGTTGATATGATGGGTGAATAGTGCTTAAGTTGGGCCTATATGCGCAGCGTTGAAGGGTCATAGCCAGGAATCAAGGTGCAAGGGTCAGCTCACAGTTTGGAGCGCAGGGGCTTCAGGTATTTGTGGAAGGATTCATGGACCTGGGGAAGAAAGAAGGTGTGGAGCATTTGTTAAGCTGAAATAATGAGCAAGGAAAAATGTAATCATATACAGAGCCTTCTCGACCACATCAGTGTAGAGATAGCATTTGCAACTACATTTTGTGGTCTGTTATGTGCATCCTCTGATGCCAAACGATCGTGGTTGGCACAAATGCAATAGTGCAATTATGCACTGTGCATATCCAAGTAATGTAAAACTTAAAAGCCCTACAAAAATTAAATAGACTTTCACTGTTTGTCAGTTTTCATGCCACTTTATACATCCATTTAAATGTAACTGTTAATGTTTTTTTATTCTACACCCAAATAGTTATGTTGTCATAATTCCAACCAATAAAACCATCACTGTTTAACACTACTGCCCTGACATATTAAATCTGTAGGCGAGAGAAGCAGTTTAACACAAATTGAGAACCTAAGATCTGAAAATGCTAATTTATTTAGACTTGGATTGAGAATTATTTGTCACTGCTGTTACGGTCACATGTTGTCATTTGTTATTTTTGATTGGTTGCCAAGCCTAAGAAGGACGGGTCTTGTCTCATGTAAGCCTGTCTGTGGGCAGACGCCCAGGAAGGAGAGTTGGGATATAGAGTTGGGAGATATGGATGCATGAGAGTTGTATGCCGCAGATGAATGGAACATTTCATTGAGACGGTGATGGACGATGAATAATAACCATCTCATCTCTTAAGTATTTCAGTTCAGTTTCCATCTGTGTCTATTTGTTAATCTAAATGAAATGAAAAGCCAAGCCCAGTGAACATTTGGCATCAAGAGAAGAACCAGTGGAGCAACAGCCTTCATCCTTTTGTTGTTGCTGGCATTCAGTGTATGTTGTGGCCTGTTAGTAGCCATACGGCTTAGCAGTAAATTAATCCCTTAGACCTACAACAAAACATTTTCTCAGTACTACCTGACCCTGACTGACCTCTGTGGAGTTTAGGGGTGAGCGGCGAGCCCACTCGAACATGTGCTCATAGACGTTCCCATCATATCGCCCCAGGACTGAATTCAGCTTCTTGTCGTGGACATCAAAGGCATCTACCAGTGCCACAGCGTTGGGCCTCAGCTGAGACAGCAGCTCCTTGATACGAACAGAAATCTGCAGCACCTGGGGCACACTCAGCAGTGCAGCCTGAAATAAAACAGATGGAGATGTGGGTGAACACATGCTGCTAGACCTCACTAAGCAGTGAGGAAACAGACAGTTGAGACAGTGGGTTGTCCCTGTTAAAACTACATTTTCTGACTTCAGAACAAGTAAGTCTTGTATTTTATTTTCATCTAATTTGCTTAATTTAAACAGCAAAAAAGACACCAGCCACGCAGGCATACACATCCAACACACAAAGACCCAATTTTGTTAGCTCAGAGACAAAGAGGCAATTGAGGCTAGTTTTTCATATGGAAGCAGACAGTGAAACTGACAGACCAACAGTTCAGGGAGTATGTGAATAAGTGGAGCAGCTTTGCACAATATGTCTGTAACACTTGCAATAAGATTTAACCACTGACTGTGGACCATATTGTATACTGTATATATAACCTGTAGGAAGTCTCCAGAGTTCTTTGTGATGCCATGCAGGGCGTAGAGCAGAGCCAGGGTTGACAGTGCTGAGTGTGTCGCTGTGTCACCGATCTCCCCCAGCTTGTCAGTAAAGAGCTTCACTACAACATAGTGACAATGGGCCTGGAGACCAAAAAACAGCAGGACACGTAAATGAATGAAAGTGACTCAGAGAAACAAATAAGAAAGAAAAGGGACTGATGAGCAGGATTTGAGTTCAAGCAGCATCAGAACGACATATTAGGTTTTGGAGCTCAGCATCAATCTCTGCACTTACCCATAAATCCAAACCAAGTCTGTGAATCACAAGCTATGGAAAACTTTAAACTATGTAATGATCATAAAGTGTCTTGATACCAAAACCAGAGTTACTTTGGCTTAATCTAATTTTATTTGATATAAAGAGATGATCAATGTAATTTACACAGGACAAGTAATGCATAGCACAGATTTTTATTTTATTTTAATATAGTTTAAATAATAAGCACATAAAGTCAAGGGACTGTCAATAATGCCACTGCAGAATGTAGGAGGTTGGCTGAGATGCTTTAGCCATGCTTTTCACACTGACTTCAGGTCTAAGGTTAGGTATAACTCACTTTAAAATTAAACGCACACACGCACGCACGCACGCACGCACGCACACACGCACACACGCACACACACACACGCACACACACACACACACACACACACACAAAGTGAACTTACATCTGAGGCTCTGACCAGGTCGATAGCACTGTTGTTCCAGGCGTCCTCCTGGCTCTTCCTGTGCTGCAACTCCTGCTGGATGCTCTTAGCTGCCAGCTCTACTAGACTACAAACACACACATATCATCTGCATTAACTAAATATGTCATTAATACAAATTCATTAAAAACATTAAGAAACGTATACATCCCCAGCTTCAACAACATGCCGACACACACAGAATGTATCTTTGTGGTTTTAAGCACAACAGAGGTCTCTTTACTTAAAAACACAATTGTGCCTATTAGTTTCCCCTTATATCTGAAAACTGCTCTTATGGAATAAGATTGTCTTTTCACAAATTGACTATCATCAAATCATATCTATATATTTTTAAAGGGAGGAATATGTTGAAGAGATCCTTGTCAGAAACACAGAAGAAATGATTGCCAACACACTTTTATCCCTCTGAACTGGTGGGCCACATTTTGTCGCCTTCCACCAGACAGGCTTGGCCACTATTTGTGCTCACCACACAGCTGACACTGACTGCCAAAAGAATTTAGATGTGACTAAGGCTGACAGTATGCAGGGATGTGATTAGGGCAGCATATCATGTCAGACATCAGTGAAAAGGACAAAGGCAGAAATATGGTGGACAGCAGAGAACAGCAGATTTGGGCAGACACTGATTATACTATCAGGGTGATTAATGTTGACAACTGAAGCTTTGGCAACCAACACCGGGGACAAAACAAAAACTGTGTAAGGTAACAGCAGACACATCTATCCCTCCTTTTTGTAAGTACAAACACTTAAATTTACATTTTAGGCATTTAGCACATACCCATATCCAATATCCAAACACCGAAAGGCAAATTTGAATATCTTTACATTCACAAACGTGAGCCAAAAGTGGAGGGTTCAAAGCAGCAGTACCTTGACTAAGGATAATATATATAACTACTTCAAAAAATAAAGTTACAAACTGTTTCACAATGTGAATCAAAAAATTTATCCAATGAAAATGTGGAAAACAAAGGATATGAAATAGTAAAAAGGTATTAAATAACTAAACCAGACCACAGTCCAAGCAACTAGGTCACTAGTTTTCTCTACTGCTCTCATCTCTTACATAGCAGCTCGTAGTTTGTAGATCTCCACCAGGCTAGCCAGGTCGTTTATGTCGACGACAGTTGGTCTGGCAGCAACGGGCTGGGGCTGGAGCCGCTGATGCTCGGCTTCATTCAGGTACGACACAATGCCGCTCAGCTGCTGGCCCTCCTTAGCCTGCCGGTAGCTCTTCACCAGGTATCTGCATAGACAAAAGTTGAGGAAGGCACACAGGTGAGGATTAAACAATTAAACATACGAACATGACATGGCTAGTGAACCATTTGTGTTTACAATCATGGAAATCTGTCATAACCAAATGCAGTGTTTCTTGTGGTAGTATTAAGAAAAAAAACTGGCTTTGGAGAAGGATAGTGTGGAAGGATAGCTTTTGTGCTATGCCACTAAAGCTGATCTTTAATGCCTATATCAGTTGTAGTAGTGCTGTTGTTCAAGAGTTGTAGAGAAGGCATTAATTTGCACACAAATAGCCTGTTGTAATCCTTTTTTTTTTTTTTTTTAAACAACAATCCAAGTCTGGTTTTATATATCAACCTATTCATTCCCATTCACCATTCAACACCTTTAGCCTTTGTGTGTGTACTTCATGTTCAGGTATGAGCTCACTGAGTAACTGAACATTTCAAGTACTGTTGGCAGATCCTTGCCAGGGAAACAATATCCCTTCAAAAGGACAAAATATCACATAACAGGTTTTGTGACACGGTGACCCGTGTTTGTTTTTGCTGTGGGAGGAGTATGGGTGTGTCCCCTGCACTTGTGGTACGGTAGGGCTGCTGAGTGGGCGAATGTTTATGTCTGTATGTGTCTATATTTGTCTCAGTCTCACTCTCATTCTATTAAAGTGTGTGACAAAAACGTTGGGTGAAAAAGTCTTCTGTGTGTGTACTTCAGTGTGAGCACTGCTGTTTGAGTACCTGCACTAACAACTGTGCAATTTAGAAATTGAGCAGATGTTATAATACGTTTGTGAGTGTTACAACTTAAAGCAAAAGCAAAGTAAAATGATAACATCCCTGATAACTGTGTGAGCACTCTAACAACATAGTAACAACAACAAAAAAAAAAAGCATTTCTAGCGTGTGTTTGCATCAGAATTGGGTGCAGAACTTGGCAGGCTGCGAACATCTGGTCCTGGTGAGGTGTCACATTTGTGTGACAAGTTACCTCGCAGTCTGCAGCATCATGACCGTGTTCTCTCCCTCGTACGTGCATGTAGGGGTGAACTCGACATAAATGTCTGGCAAGGCGCTGCTACGAGAGTAGCCGTGGCCACCACACGCCATGCGGCACACCTCGATGGCAGAGTTGGTTGCCCACGTGGTGAAGGCCTTCAGACCTGCAGACAGGGCATGGAGCTGTCGATTGGAGGGCAAAGAGGGTGAAAATAGCTTCATGAAAACCTAAACACTCAAAAACAATCATCATACAAACAAATAAATATGACCCAGAGTTTTGAAAATATAAAATGTTGTAAACAACAGCCCACATCAATTTATGTATGTATGTATGTATGTATGTATGTATGTATGTATGTATGTATGTATGTATGTACTTTATTTTCACTATAGGTACCTATATTTCATTATTTAGTTTACAAGTATAAAAATGACATCCAGTTGCTCTCTGTGGACCTTTCAGGGCACACAGATAAAACTGAAAAGCAGAGACGTGAAAGTGAAAACTTTCTAGCCCAGCCAGAAAAAAAGCATGAGTGTCATTTCTAAGATATTCAGCTGAATTTCTGACTCCACGCTCCTGAATTTTTTCCCCATTACAAAATGTCATTTTAGCTTTAACTACATTACTGTAAGCTAGGCAACTAATTTATGAGTACTGCGTATACATAACGGATAATGTTGTAAATACTGATTATCAAGGTTTTCTAGGAGTGCACTGGCCTCATGCTTTGTGTGAAAAGGTCTATTGATCTGACTAGAATATGAGTATGTAGTATGCTGAAATATAAAGTAGTTATTATATATATTATCATTATTATACATTAAAACGGATAATAATGCTAGCTAATTGAAGGTAAAGTAGAAGTAAAGAGAGTGTTATCAGATAGCCTGCCAACCAGCCACACAGACAAAGGGACCAAAGGCTGTATAGTCAGTATATGGCAGAATAACTATAGTACTTGATTTGAAAAACTTGCAAGCCGTGTCTGCTTTTACGCTGACTGACCAAGTTGGCATTGATGTCAGTTAACAAGCCCATCTAGAGTTTAAATGATTGAACTGGGTTTTGCTTGTACCGTAGACTCACCACATCTCCTCAAATATAGCTGGAAAGATTTAATCTACAACCCAGCCAGTCAATATGCATCATCCTCAGTCATCATTAAGCGCTAGATCACATCCTACATGTGAATGTCCAGTCAGTACCTCAGGCAGTTCAGTGAAGTCCCCTTCGTTGATGTCTCCAGTGATGCGGTGGTAGGTCTGCCTCATATACTGGCCGACAAAAGTGAAGGCATAGGCCATAGCCAGCAGAGGGAACAGCTTGTACTGCTGAGTCTGGTAGTCGAGGATCTGGGGCTCTGGCTCTCTGTGGGACAGAAACGCACAGGTTTTCAGTTTTCTTATAAAAGGTTGTATTTCCCTTTGATACATGAGGATGCATCAAATTTCATGTGCCGAGTGCTCTGTTCTAGATTACCCATCATGGCATTAACATAAATATTATGATTCTATTTTGACATATTGGCCCTCTTCTGTAATCTACTTCATATCACATCATCTGGTCCATATATTTACTGTATAAACCATCCATGTTCTTATGAAACAAACATAACTAAATTGAACAGATTTTGTTTTCTTGATGAAGAAATGTAGGCTCAAGTCTACCATTCAGTTAAAGACAATAATCTATTCATAATTTGTCATTCTGGCATTTCCTCACATAAATGTGTTTTATACTTTTAACATTTTTTTCTTTCTTTCTGGTGCTCCTAACTTCTAAAACTTGGAAGCACCAGTGCTATAAAGTAACATCTCATTCTGAGCCCTGTCACTTGGTTGTGCATGCATGTGTTCTCTGCTTCTCTGAGTTATGCAACGTTTGCACAGCTGTTTGCTGAAGTGCCCTTTATGCCTTTATTTGTATTGACTGACCCCGGCCGGATTTCCGACTGGTGACGAACTGCACTGTAGCGAATGGCAATGGTGCAGGATTTGGCGAGGGCCCAAGCTGACTCGCCTACAATGAGCGAGCGGATGAACACCATGGTGCCGTAGGTCAGCTTGGCACTTGGTGGCTTCACATAGGTTCCATCTGGCTCTACCTAGTGGAGAGACACAGTCATTCTAACTGCAGATACTTCAGGGGCAAAAGTCCCACTCTAAACGCATATAGTGAGATTATTATTACACCAGTTTATTAGGTACAACTAGATAATGGTAAAGATGTCTAAGACAACAGTTAAATCAATTCAACAATAAATCCTGCCTTCATGACCGTTATAAAGTTCAGTTTTTGTTGAAACTGTTTTAGAGAGGTGTTGATTCAACTTTGTGATCATTTTAGAGGCTGTAGTTTGTGGTGCTGTTGAATCGTATTGCCTTATTCTGACAGGTGTTTCCATTATATTGTTCACCCTATTTATATCAGTGAGGGTACAACAGCACCACAAACTACATTCTTGACATGATCATAAAGTTGAATCAACACCTCTCTAGAAAAATTTCAACAAAAACATTAAAACCTTCACGGAGGTAGGATTTAATGCAGGACTGTTGTAAACTGCATTACTTATAGCTAGGTGTACCTAATAAATTGGCAACTGAGTGTATATATGCCATTACTAAAGAGGACTGTCTTAAAAATCCTACAGTATTCTTTTATTATATTATATTTTAGGACAAATAAACCATCACATAAGAAGACCAAACCTCAGAAAACAAGAACTATACAGTATAATCAACTTAAAAAGTTACTTAAACCCACTTGACCTCAGAGAAATCAACACAAATAATGTCACATCACCTTGGCGTATTTCATCAGCATGTTCCCCCGTGGGATTCGCACGTTCTCTAGTTTCAGGAAGCCGTTGTCAACTTCATTAAAGCCGAACTTGGGGCCGATATCTCCAACCACAATGCCTAAGAGAAAGGGAGAAAAAGGGAGAGCAAGCAGGAGTGTGAGAAAGAAATGACATTTCTCAGAAAATGGAGGCAAAGACAATAAGGCAAATGAGGACTGACTTTACCACAAACGCCACATCCAGAGAGACATCAGAGATGGTGGTTACCTGGCAGGGGTACATGTGTGCTCATGTCGCGGATGGGTACGATGAAAGCATGCAGACCGTGGCAGTTTCCCTGAGTGTAAAGCTGGGCTAGAACAATGGCATGGTTTGAGGTCTTTCCAACTAGAAAGAGAGAGCGAGAGGGTTAAAACTAGTTTGTTCTGAATGTCAATGAGGTTTTCTTAGCCTGAAAGAAAAAGGAGAAAAAAGCACTGTAAAATCTCATGGAAAGTATTACATAAAATAATCTTATTCATCATTCAATTCCTTATTTATACGCACAGGAATTCTGATACTAGGCCAATCCCAGGCAGAAAAATAACTCTTGGTACGGTCCCAACACTGCGGAGACATGACACTGTCAATGTACTTACGTCCTCCAGGCCACCACTTGATGGAGCTGACTGTGGGACTGTTCAAGACAAACTCCTGTGTGGCTGGGTCATATGTGGCTGTGGTCTCCAGCCCTCTGAGGTGAGTGCCTGGAGAGAGACAACAACAAATCAAAGCCCACCAAACATACACACAGAACACACACATACATACAGATTACACAGTTGAAAAGCAGAAATGAATGATTACTCAGCAAGAAATGCACGTTTACTACTAGCATTATTAACCACTAAACTAAGCACTAACATTAAAAGTGACATGAACAGACTTAAGATTAATCAATTAATCATACAGTATATAATAATTTTTAGCATCAATCATACAAGCAAAAAAAGATAACTCAAAACATAGGATAAAGGATCAAAGTGATAGAAAACATGTTTAGCCCATGACAGTTTAAAATATATATGAAATACAAATGGGTATCTGAACTCTTTTCAATGAAAGATAAAATGGATGAAGCCAACATAAAGGAGCAAAGCAGTGAACTTTGTAGATGTTTGACAGACCCAAAACATGTAAAAATCATATTTTAAGATAAGTCAATTCATACCCTGTCTAAGGACACACAATTAACAGCTAATACAAACAAAACAGGTCTACTATGGTGGTGGGTTTCCTGATCAGTTTTCAGTCTGAATGGCCTATTCAAGCAGGATATCAAGATCTGTCTTTGGTCTGTACCCAAAGACAGATCTCAACCATTGCTAAAACAAACATAAAAACAATCTAAAATAGTTAGTAAAGGAAACCTTTCAGTCCAAAACACATAAAAAGGGTCAATAAGAGAGCAAGAGAGGTAATTTGTCTTAGAAGGCTATATGATGCAGGCTGGCGGTCAGGGAGCATCACACAGAGTGACAGACTCTTATTTTCACAGCTCAGGCCATCAGTTCTTTTGGTTTTGATAACTTTACACTCGTCCAATGGGTCAACTGACACAAATGTTCAGACGGGTTGTAAATAATTTTAACCATAGAAAATATTTGACCTTCTGTATTTAACAAAGTGGTGCTCACATGCAGTTAGTTCAACACAATGGATTATCACAATGGATATTTTGGTTGTGTTCACCATCATGTTAACTTGACGCAGATTAGAAAATCAAGTTAAACTTGGGTTTTGTTTACAACCTGTCTGCCCACTATTTCCCTACTTGACTGAATTTACTTGTTTCCAACACAAATGATGGCAAAATAATGACAGCTAGGATGTTAAAAAGACTTGCATGTCAGACAAACAATGAACTTTCTCAGATATTTATTAATTGAAGTTTAGTGTGAATACATATTAGAAAACTAAACCAGTGCAATGTCAACATTTGTTTTAACTTAAGCATGGGAACTATCACAATCTTAAAAATGTAGCGACTGTTTTTTGCATTAAAGTATCTATGTAAATATTATCATTAATACACAATTTTGGGATCTACTGGCAACGACAATGATAACGCAACCTAATAATCCCTGTTTATTGACGGGCCTAAACAGGCCTGATATTCGGACTGCTCATTTTACCGTGGCCCATCTCAGTCTGAGCGTAGGTGCCGATGATCTCAAGGTTCCAGGCGGGCATGAAGAAACGGTCCATTTGCTCGGGGGTGGCCTGGTTGAGCAGTGTGGGCAGGAACATCCCCAGATGGAGATCCAAGGGTTCTGGCCTGTTGGGGTGCACACAGCTAGGCCATGCAGGACAGCGGCAAATGGAAAAGAGAAGCAGGTGGTAATGTGGAAAAAGCAAGGAGGGAGATGCATAGGTAATTATTGATGGAAGTTTAAAGCCGTGTAAACGCAGATGAATGAGGAGAGAAAGTATAAGGAGATATGGGTAAGAATTGATATGGTTCAAATCAAGAAGGAGTGAGGGAAGACATAAAGACAGAGGTTGTGCAAACAGTAAAGACGGAAGTGACAAAGACAAATTAAAACAGCTCGTGAGAATATCATGGATACTGGAACTGCTGATTTGATCATAATTTGGCTTGAAACTCCACTCTTTTCCATTCCATTTAAATCTGTCTTTAGTACAGTAGCTGCATCAATAAAGTTCCCCTGCCACATGTGAGTTTGAATACCTCAGTTATGTACAGTGCTTTAGTGTTAAGCCAGTTCTCAGTTCAGGCTCTTGTTTACTGTTTCTGACCATAAGCTGATCAAATCAAAGCATAAAGGTCCTGTATAAAACAAACTCCTGATTTAGCTGTCTCTTACATTTCTTTACACCAAGTGGTCACATGTCAACTCCTTGTTCTTCGCTACCTGGATGTTGATACAGTTTGAAAGCCACCAAAAATGTTTAAGTCTCAGGGTCAGTCACTACAAAGATGACAGAATTGAAAAGAGGGCTGACATGACATAGATATTATGGACAATAAAATTAAGTCTTGGCAGATAATAATGGGTATGTAAGTTAACTTGAGACAACTTAAAAAAAAATGTTAGGCAACTATTTAGATAATTGATTCACTGTTATGTTATTTTTCAAGCAAAACTGCCAAATATTTTTACAGTTCCAGGTTCTCAAATGTGAGAATTTACAGCTTGTAGTAAACTGAAGATTTGGGGGGTTTGACAGACAAATTGAGACATTTAATGACGTCACCTTGTGCTCTAGTATACTGTGATGAGCATAATAATTAATCAAGAAAATAATCAACCGATTAATCGATATTGAAAGTTAGTTGCAGCCCAAAAAAGTGGTCAAGGGCACATTAGGTCACAGCATAAATGATACTCAAGGACTTTGGCTCAGTGTTGTCCCAAATCTGCCAAAACACAGGTGAACAAAATGTTCATTAAAGACAGGGCCCTTGGCTCTAAGCTTTCAGTGTAGCTTTGCACAGATGAAACAGTTGGCTTTGTTACAGCAAGGCAACAAACAATAGTTGGCTTGGCCTACATTCTCCCTCACCATAGATTTGTCAGCCTCTCAGATTACAAAGAGACATTCAGAAGCTAGAACTCCCAGACCACATCATTCTGCAGCACATAATGTAGCTTCTATTGCTTTTGATGTAAGTTTGGTCAGAACATTTTTTTTTGTCCTTTTCATGCAGTTTCCAGTCAATACACACTACCTACTAATTCACACTCCAGCACAACTTCTTCACCATTTCTGGTCAGTCAAGATGTCAACAGCCACACCAAAGACAGACTAGATAATGAAGACTAAATTACCGGAAATCATTGAAAAATTTGCAAAAAGATGGAAAGCAATCAAGACACAGCATTCAAATGCACATAAGCTTCATCATCAGTGCATTATCATGACATAAAAGGGAACGAGAGAGTTGTGAGTAGGAAAGCAGTAGACCTACCTAATGTTGATGGGAATATGTTTTGGAACAGATGAGACGTTTTATTTTAAAGATACTACTAATCCTAAAGGTGTAAGGAGCAACCACTAGTGGAGCAATGTTAATAACACAGCAACATCTACATGTACTTAACTAGTGACAAATTACCATCTTTTGTTAGAACAAAAGATAACGTATGAACACAACTGTCAGGACAGACATGCAACTACTTTTTAATTTTCTACATGATTTGGATCTGTCAAACATGTACAAGAAATCACCAGAACTATTCCTGGTACTAAACAGTTTTCCAAACCTGCTGAAATGGGCCTCTTTGAAATGCCAATTTGTGCTATTTTATAACAGCACAATGAAGTTGTGTCTGAGGGCCTTAAACAAAAAGCAAGTAAATAAGTTGAGTGCTGTCCAGGACTGACCGTGACCCAGCTCAGTTTGGGCATATGTGCCAATGACCTGGAAGGATTGTGCCAGAGGTAACCATTTCCTGGACTGCTGAGGGTCGCACTGGCTGTACAGGGTTGGGAGGAACATGACAAAGTGTAGCCCCATGACCTCAGGATTGTTGCCTATAACCATTCTGGGTGAAAGAAAGGTATAGGATACACAACTGAAGTTCAGACTTGCTGTTACTCAAATGTTGTGTAAGTGGTGTATTTGATGACTCACTATGTCATGGAAGCATTGAAAGACAATGTGATTTTTATGGCAAAGTTTATCTTACACATATAATTTAGTTTCTTGTTTGGACATGGTACTCGGTCGTCTGAAAAGTTATTCAGTGTTCAGTCAAATTCAGTGTTTGAAAAAGTAACTAAGACTTTTAGATAAAATAAAAAGGTCTCTGGTTGAGGTACTTTATCATTACTGGCAGGCATACTTTTCTTATTTACAATGCCTTTTAGGGCAATGACATGGAGTAGGTTTTCCATTGACCACAATCACTCACTTGTCAAAAGGGCAAGCAAAGTACAAGAGGTATTAATGTGATCCACATCGATCCTTACGATGATTGTGTAAAACCCACTACATATACACCAAATAAGCTGACAGAAAGCTTGGGAGTGCAGGAACAAAGCACACTGAAAGTTTGACCAAAATCTCAAAAAGCCTTGCAATATAAAAACTCTTTGTGTGAGTCTTAAAGTGTCAGTTTAGTCACTAATCTAACTAGTGAAAGCATTTTAGGAACATATGTAGTCAAAGTAATGTTGCACTGTATCATAAGAGCTTAACTAACATCGGTCTGATATTGTTGACAAAAAAATGCACATTTACATGGTTCATAAAACATAAAGCACTTCTTAAAAAGATGATCTATTGCATTGTATTACACCATATTACAATGTACAACAGGTGAAAGCTTGGAGCTTGCATACCCTCTGACACAGTTTTAATCTTATGATGAACTTTGCTCTAACTGAACTGGTTCACTCCAAGGCGACACAGATCGTTTGTTAAGCTACAATTTATATTACACATTTACCCCAAAGACAAATTTAAGTGATTCTTTGAATTTTGTACTATCACCGGAAGTTTCTAAACCATCCTATTGTTTAGCTGTTCGATACTGTTACAGGACAGTTGTGGAACTTGTGCCATAAACATGATAAAATGGTCCACCATATGAGGCCCAATGAGGAGAATAAAGCATGATACAAATCCACTGTTAATGGCTGTGCTCATATCATAGTGCACAAGCTATATCATGACACCCTTTGGTATTTGAAAGTAACATTGGTAATGTCATTTTGTATTTGTACGTCAGTAAATGAACAATCCAAGTATATTTGATTACAGCCATAAAGTACAGTCAGAGTGTAGTGGCATTACAGCCATTGTGTAACATGTCAACCTTATGTGTAATCTATAAATTGCACACCATTGATCCTACACTAACATACTATATATCTATATAATACTTTAGCAACAACTTTAGCTAAACATACTGTAATTGTGGAAAACACCATCTCATTATTCACTACTTCCCTCTATTAAATTTGAACAACAGGTGAGCATACATAATTGTAAATGACTACCATTACACATAGCATTTCTTACTCTTTTGATATTTCTGAGTCTGCAATGCTACACTCCTTGTGTGCCTGAGTCACTTAACCACCTCCATGTTTACCTCTCCTAACAACGGATTTGCCTGTAAGCTGCACTCTCTCAACCAATCTGAATCTACAGTATGTAAGCCAGTTGACAGCTGGCCCCCACATGTTGCCATGTCCTTTACCACATACTTCTTATAGCAGTAGATCTCCTCTGGGTCTGCAATGCCATACTCTCTGAGCTTCAGGATCATTTGGGCACTTTTTCTAACAGCCTGGTCATAGCGCTCACTGCGGGACAGGAAGTTCGGGTCCTCCTCCTTAAAGTCCGGGTCGCTGAGAACCATTGACTCTACAGTGGATAGCGGAAATTAAAACAGAAATGTATCTTTTAGTCTATACAGCTTCTGTAGTCTACACAACTGGAAGTAAAGTCAGAACCTATATATTATTAATGTTTAACTAGACATTTGAAAAAAATTTGTGAATGCGTACCCATGTGTGAAAATGTGTACTAAGATTTGTGAGTGTGTACCAAGATTTAAAAATGTGTATTAAGTAAGAAAATAAGTAGGTTGTTAGAATACTAAAATCCCCAGCCACAGAACTTACTGAAAAATTTAGAGAAAAAAAAAAAAGATAATAACGTAAAAACATACTGTATCATGAACTTTTCCCAACTTAGAGCAGTTTTTTGCCCATTTGTGTTTAAATCTGATAATGATTGACTTTACAAGTCAACTGATATATCAGTTTTGGTCTTCCAAATGGTCTCATTTGGGGAGGAAGTTCAGGTTCAGCAGAGCCCTCAGGATCTCTAAAAGATGCACACTTGTGGGTCATGTCGTTCAGAGGATCCAGACCATGAATTGAGACACACCTTCTTTATCTTGGCATGGTCTTATAAAATATAAGAACTAATAAACTAAATATCTTCGGGTTTTGGACTGTTGGTGGGACAAAACAAGACATTTGAAGATGTCATCTTGGACTCTGGGAAACTGTGAAGGACATTTTTCACCATTTTTCTTTTGCATTTTATAGACAAAAAGATTTATTGATTAATTGAGAAAATACTCAGAAGATTAATTGATAATGAAAACAATCCTCATTTTGGCAAAATTTACAAATACATGAATGCTTATTTAAGAATGCATAAAGAAAAAAATAGATATATGAAATAGGCTTCTTATAAAACAATTTCATATATTTTCATTCATTATACAAACCGACAAATTCCAGCATGTATTTTCACAATTGGGTACACATTCAATAATCTCTCTACATATATATGAAAATAAATAGGGTCTAAAATTGTCCAGGACTTGACGTCACCTGATCTTACCAAAGACAGAAGTCAACTGCTTTTAAATTCCGTCCACATTGAATGAAACATACAGTATGTTGCTCTATGCTACCTACAACGCTGTTCTTTGCCTGTAGAGGATAGGAGTAAAGTAGCATAGTCTCTGAAGCGTGAAATTAACTTACAGGTACAGGTCATAGACTGTATAAACGCAATGCTAACTGTTGATAAACGTTACATCATTGGACACTGAACAACTTTGATCAACTACTCGCAACATGATGTTTTCTAAATGACAAGGACGCCGAATTTACAATTGGGACATACCAAATCACCCTAACATACCTGACTTTAGAAACACCACCTTGAATGGGCCTTAGGTGAGATAGATTTCTAAATAACATAAAAGCTTGGTACAATTCAGGACAACTACAACGTTACCTAACGGCCGTAGAGAGGAACGCTGCTAGCACTCAGCTACAGCAAACAGCCGTTGAAAGCATTGTTGGGTTAGCTCCTTTTTCTCCACAATAGTCTTTTCTTAGCAAATAGCATTACTGGCATCATCATATCAAGTTTTATGTGTCGGCAGTAACGAGCATCTGACAAAGAAGACATTTCAAACTCACCAATTTCTCGCCTTCTTTTGGTCTTTTCTGGGCCCCCGTCCAAAATGTTGGTCAGTTTCTCGACATCAAAAGTGGCGTTTTGCCGCTCTTTCATAATATCAGGATTCATGGCTCTGTGTCCGACTGAAAACAATATTTATAGAGAAAAAGTATAAAGAGAATTGTATCGTATAACCTCCTCAACCTGACTGGTCCTCCTGAAACGGCCTCCTTCTGGCGCAGCCGCAGAGAAGTTGAGAGAGGCGGACATCACGTGACATATACCCCGGTAGTAGGCTACAGTCTTCAACACTTTGCTCATATTTTTCATCTATTACAGACTTTCTGTTTACTATTACAGGGTTTTTTTCTTCTTTTTTTTTTACCACGATGCTTCCCGCAGCTGCAGTTTTTCGTTTCCCCTGGGAAGTAAACTCTGGAGCAGTGCAGGAAGGAGAATCAGTGAGAGTATTTGGCAGGTGGGTTTTGTTTGTGAGTCAGTCTTGATGCTCTGGCTAGAAAATAACATTTCTATTTTGCAACGGATTTGCTTGGTACAAAACAATTTCTGCATTATGAGATTATAAATAGTGACGATCCAGGTTTTACAAGTGAAAGTACAATATCTTTAGTTTAGATCTGGTCGGGACTCGGGATGAAGAGCAGTGCAACCATCCCTTTCCCTGTTATTACAAATAGAAAATAAGTTTTCACAAATCTGAAACTGTTAGTGTCTACTTGTTAATTTAGTTATTTAGTTTGAGAAGCCTAAACACAATATATTTTTTGTATTTAGGCCTGGTCTGATGTCGTCTAAATGGAGAAAAAACTTTTTTTCGTTTTTTCTGTTTTCACAATAAAGTTTCACAAATCTGAAACTGCGTTTTAACCAATTCAAGCATCTACTTGCCAGGTTTGGCAAATCTAAGTACAGTATTTTTTTATTTACCAGGTGTAATGTGGTCTTGAAGGGAACAAAAGCAGTGAAGTCACCCTTTTTTCTGTTTTCACAAGTAGAATATAGGTGTCACAGATCTGAGGGTGGGTATTAAACAGTCTTTAGACAAGTCCAGGTTTAACAAATCTAGGTAGGCTACTTTACAATAAATGTAAAAGTACTGTTTATGTATCAGGGCAGCCCTTGTCAGTGTTTTATTATTATATATTATTTTATAGAATTATTAATGTTGTATTAACATGATGATTATACTTAAAGTGAAACTATGTAACTATGAAAAGTAGAATTCAAAAGCAATAAAATGCACCATTAATAAATTGAATAAACTCTGGAGGTTTGATAATACAGCCTTGCTTGGTCTGGTATGAGCGGTAGCATATGGTAGCTAATGTAGCATTTATTATTATCTTGTAATTGTCACTTAAATAAAAGTTGTATACTTTCACGTTCATACGTTTATATACTTAGTTACACTGCACATCTGAAGTTATTATTACTGTTGTTTTGTTGTTAATAGAATAGCATACAACTTTATTGTCCACCTAGGTGAAAAAATTGTCTTTGACCCATCTGGCTGTTCATACGCAGACATTGCATAACCGCAACACTGCCAAGTAATCAAATATAAAACACAAAATTTAGGATTATACCTTAAAAAAATGAAAATTGTATAACCCAGGCTGACTTGGATGTTAAAACTACCTGTTCAATTTTCCAGACTTGTCTGCTATCAGCCAGAGGAGTCCAGGGCTACGCTGTCAGCTCAGCATGCTTCAAAAGAGCACCACGTGGTCGTCCACACCGTGTTTGTGGAGCCCTTTAACCCAATAATTGGGGCCCAGTACATAGTTCTGGGTGAAATAGAAAATGCTGAGGGTAAGGAAAGACTTTCTGATCTGTTATAACTGGGGATTTTCAAACATCAGTTTCCTGTTTTTCTTGGATCCACATATCAGTCAAACAAGAAATTGACTGGCTATCTGAAAGTAGTTTCACCAGATGTGAAATAGTATACGATAGATATTATATAAATATGATTAGTATAGACATTGATTTTGAAAAGCTGTCATGGTTGCAGCAATAATAATAATAAATGTTTTTATTCAACTATGTATTTTTTTCATGCACATAAATTTAAATGTTATTGGACACTAAATTTACAGAGGCTAATTCACCCTTACAATATTTAATGTAAAGATATATAACATTGTGTTAAGCAGCTGTCTGGTTATTCATTTGTCGTGGATCTGATATTAGTCATTAAATGTTTTGATTGTTTTCTCCATACCTCTTGCATCAGATTCAAGGATCAAGTTGAAATAGAACTTGGATGTCACAACTCTGACCTTTAAATGCCAGTGTTTGTTTGCCTCTAATTTAAATTTCACTTGCATTAATTTAATTAAATCTTGGTCACTGGGCTAATTTAAATACACCCAGGACTCTTTGCCTCTATCACCTGCCTTTATCTGTATCTTCTCGTCTTACAGAGGCTGGTGTGATGGTCCGTGCCCGTGTGCTGAACTGTGTTGATGGTGTAAACATTTCCCTTCTACAGAAAGCCATCAATGAGCAAAGGAGCTTCTTCAGGGAGAGGGAGCACACACATGGTGATACTGCACAACCTGCACATGCAACCTGATCAGGGTCTTCTTCATTCATCAAGTTTTTCAGGGTGCTCATTGAGTATCGGGACTACAGCGCTGCCTCTTAAGCTGTTTGCCAAGGTGCACTGGAGTGCTTCCCTGTGAGCCCAAGTGAACTTTAAGAGTGTTTGGTTAAGTGTAAAACACATAAATGTATTTTAGTTTATATGACTATCTTGTATACCTCTGACCATAACAGTTTTCGGCACTTCATCAGTTCTGGGGTTGCTATTTTATAATTAAAGCCCCAAATTAATAGATTGACATTAGGTTTCTTGTTTGGTTAATGAAGGATTGATTGATTTGGGTCAATGACTGGTGCATTTGTCAGTGTTGAGACATTTCATGCAGTGCTGGCATTTTATGTAGTGGGAGTTGCCAGTCTTATCATTCTTGATGTAACTTTGTGATAACTGTAATGTATTGTAATTGTACTAGATATGTCATGTAATATAGATAAAAAACAAACTATGGATATATTCCACTGACATTAAAATGACAAAGGTTTCAAATTGTATACAGATGTATAAATGCTGAACACTCCTATTGAGCACTTTGTACTGATCAGACAGTTGAAAGTCTATTAGGTTATCTATTAGATACATTTTAGCAGCCAGGTGTAGTCTGGGTTATTGCATAGATCAGGTCTCGCACTGAAGCTCATTGTAACAATTTTATGAATCTGTGTGATAACCATATTAATTTAAAAGAATCTTACAAACAAAATAATTCAAAGCATAGGCCTGTATCTCAACCACATTTTAGGACCACATTTGCGAGGGGTTAAGACAAAAATAAAGCGTGTGTACATAAGCATGCAACCGGCATGCTCATGTACACTCGATGGAGTGGTGCCCATTATTTGTCATTTGATATCGGTTGAGGAATACATCCGCTTCCTCCTGACAGGTGCATAAAATGGGAAGCTGTAAACGTCACCCATATTGTATGTTTAAACTGGGTACTTAAAATAAGATCTAACCTGGTATGGCTTTCTTGAAAGTAAATGTTGAAAATGTGTTTTATTTAAAAAGACTACACAGCACTGAAAGTGAGTCCATGCTCTTTATCTGTGTATGTATCTTCATAAAGTATCAAACAAGATTGAGTTTAAAGTGAACAGTGTCAAGGATAGCCCATGAGTAATACAGAGTCAAATCAATCTTGGTAAATAGCATTGCACCATGTCCCAGTATCCCTAATAACACAATAATATCAAAAGGTATATTCTGTTTTTAAATTAAATCAAAAAACATCTGCCCACATCAGACACATTTGGTAAACAAAGACAATTCAGCAGCAATCATTTTGGCTAGACAGACAGCTTTGCATTAGAAGACTTTTCCTGAGTCAAAATGTACATTGTAATTAATGTATGAATTTCATATGGATTTCCCATAATTTAATAGTACATTTTTTACCACATCACTCACTCCACAGACATACAGACAGATAACTCCAAGTATTTTGTAAACATATCTAGAATCTTGCATATGTAGTAGACTTGTACACTGATGTGTAACCAGAATCTTTGGAGGAAGCAGGCAGCATAGGTAAGCCTGACACTGGGTCTTTCTTGCAGCGATCCAGAGCTTGTTTGTAGCTGATCTTCTCCTTTGTGATTGGGTCTACAATATCCTTGGTGTAGGTTGTCTCGGCCTGCAGCTCCCTCATCATTGTGCTGTCGATCATTTTGGATCCAATGGCATCCAAGATGCTTACTCTGCGGCCAGTGTTGGGATTGACCAGCCCTCCGGTCAGGTGCTGTGCCTCCATGTAGCGAATAGCAGTTTCTTTTGGCATCCAGCCTTTCTGAACAGCTTCTCCCACAGACAAACACTCTTTTGTCATGGGGTCTTCAACACCAACAAAGGCCTTCTGTGCATTGAGTAATCTCTGGAGTTGACTGTCCTCAATGAGACCTCTGGTTGCTGCCTTGTGAACTGTGTATCTCTCTTTGTTGTTGATGTCAATGATGCCACCTGTTGATGCCTGAGCCTCTAGAAGTTTTTGGGCGGTGATTGGGTCAATCAGTTTACGCATGGTGGCATTGCGTACTGTAAAGCAGGTGTCAGTGTTTGTATCCATAATTCCAGCAATTGGGTAGGTTTCTGTAGCAGTGAAGAGGTCTGAGGGGGCTGATTTCACTGTTGTGGTGTACTTTGGGATGATTGAGTTGAATTGGGGTTGCTTCTTATTTTCACCTGCAACCAGCAAGGCAAACTCTGATATGGGAATCTTGCCTCGTTTGTACTGTTGTAGATCATACTCTGTCAGCCTGCCTTCCTTCAGGGCATCTTTGATTGAGTACTGCTTTCCACTCTTGCGATCCTGCAGTACAGATGTCTCCCCATCAGGTCCCATGGAAGTCAGCTCCTCCCAGTCACACTCCAGCTCCTGCAGATGAATGTACTGTTGACGATCAATCAGGCCCTGCAGGAAGGCATCATAAGGAGACATGTCTTTGCCTGTTTCTGGATCCAGAATGGTGATTTTGGTGGAGACATTGGTCTCTTTGGTCCTTGTCTCTGCAAGCTCCTCTTTCTGCAGGTTCAGCAGAAGCTCCCGGATGGTGCTATCAAGCATATGGATCTTGTCTTTTTCATCCAGGATCTCCCTCTCCAGACGCTGGGTGTCAGACTCCATCTTAAGACTCCTGTGCCTGCTCATCTGCGTTCTCTCACTCACTAGCCTGCTCTGCTGCTGGAAAGACAGGCTGATGTCATGTCTCTTGGTTTCCAGTGTCCTGAGCTCCCGAGTGAGATTGTCCCTCTCCCTCTGTAAGGCATCTCTGTTCAAAGTGAGGGTAGTCTCCTCTCTTGAAGAGCCGGACTTGCTGCTCATCAGAAGGTTGATTTTATCATTGAGACGTCTGATTTCATCTTCCAGGTCCTGTCTGGTAAATTTATGCTGAGATACCTGTTCCCTCAGGTGATCCCTCTCTGCTTGGACAGCCTGGTCTTTCTCAACACGGACAACCTCTTTGTACACCGTCTTCTCACCAGACTTCTCCCTTTGCAGGATCTCAAGCTTTAGAGTGATGCTACGGATGTCTCTCTGGAGACGCAGGATATCACTGGTTTCCTTGTCCATGTCTGACCGAAGACCGCTTGTCATCCTCTCCAGTTTTGGGTCTCTTTCAACCTTCAGTACCTCCTCAACAACAATACTTTCCTCAACAGGAGGTGGGGCATTTTCCAGCTGTGTGATGCGCAGTCGGATCTCTCTGAGTTCAGACTCGACTTGAATCCTCTTTTGGTGCTCATCACTCTCTCTTAGGATCCTTACTTTATCTTCCAACTTTGATCTTAGCTGCTGCAACTCTAGCTCTAGCTGACGTCGGGCCATTGCTTCCTCATCAAGGTTCCTGCTGAGCTTCTCATGCTCGACTAACTGCCTTGGGTCCTTCTGTAAACGCAGAACCTCCTGTACAACCACTTTCTCCTCAGGCTTCTGTCTCTCCAACAGGATGTATTTGTTTTGCAGATCAAACACCATCTCTTCAATGCTGCGCCGCAGCTGTGCCTCCTCCCGCACATCTCTTCTCAAGCGGTCAGCTTCTTTCTCCAACAGAGGATCAGATTCATACTTGATGACTTCTCTGGTTACGAGTTTGGTCTCTACCTTGGACTTTTCAACCTTCCACTCATCTCTCTCTTTCCTGAGTAGTATCACCTGGTTCTGGATGGAGTTGTAAGTGGTGTGTAAATAGTTCACCTGATCATTTAGCCTCTGAATCTCTCTCTCATTTTCAGGACTTCTTTCCTCCTTAACCACCTCTTGGAGAACTTCCTTCATCTCCACCTTGGGCTTCTGAGAACGAAGGATGTTCAGATCAGATGTGATCTGGGTGAACTCCCTCTCCAGATCAGAGCGCTGCTTGCTGGAGTCTTGTATTTCTTTCTTGAGACGCATTATCTCCACCTCCGTGTTCGGGTCTATCCGGTAGATCTCATTAACGATTTCCTTCACCTCAATTTTTGGTCGCCAATCTTGAACTTCTTGGTAGCGCCTGTGGATCTCCATCAGCTCTTTGGACAAAGAGTTGTTTTCAATCCTCTCTTCCTCTATGTTTGTTTGAATCCTTTTAGATTCAGTGATGAGGTCAGGGTCTTGTTGAATCGTTTTCACTTCCTTAGTGATGACCTTAGGCTGGATGTTAGGAATCAGTCTCTCAAGTGCATTAATTTGGCTTCTTGTCTGGAAGATTTCATCATTGATGAGCTTGCTCTTGTTGTTCTCATTAGCAATTTCTGTCTCAAATGTTCTCACTGCTCTTAACATCTCCGGGTTCTTTTCCACTTTCACCACTTCCTTCTTAACCACCCTTTCTTTTATGGGTGGTCTCTTCTGCTGGAGAATTGTGACTTCTGTCTTCATCTGAATCTGCTCCCCATCTCTCGTTCGAATTTCATCTCTCATTCTTGCTATTTCGTCTCTTATTTTAACAGCCTCTATATCCAGCTGAGGATCTCTCTCAAACTCTGTCACCTCTCTGGTCACCAGTTTGGGAGTAACGTTTTTGAGGGTTTCCTCCAGGATGGTGATTTTCTTGTTAAACACCTCAACCTCAGTGTGGGTAGTGCTACGCCTCAGGCTCTCTTCATGCAGTGTGTTCTTTAGATCAGCCAAATTACTTTCCACTTTTGGGTCACGGTAGTACTGCAGTACTTCTTTCTCCTCGAGGCGCTCCACTCCTCTGCGACTCTTCAAAGACATCATCCTCTCTTTAAAGGTTCTCAGGTTTGTCTCGGCACGAGTTGCCCTCTCCTTCTCTTCCTCCAGCTCTTTGACCAGACTGTTTAGCTCAAAAGTACTTTTTTGCTGGCTTTGAAGCTGCACTTGTTGCTGTGCCACCTGTTGGACTTTATCTTCATTCTGCAGCAGGAAAAGCAAATGAATTGAATGGCTATAAGTGATGTGTTTTGTGACTTAGCTTTAGTTAGTTTAATGAGAACATATTTTATAGTGAAAAGTTCATATAAAGTATAGAAAATGTTTTTTTATTCATGAACTCTTTTCTTACTTGTAAAATTAGATTCTTAGCCAAGCCCATCTGTTTTTGGCGTTGGGTGTTTTCAGCTGTTACTTCAGCATAACGGTTGACCAGATCCCTTTCCTGTAATAGTGAGTCAAGAGACACAGCAAACCATCAGCCACCTTAATCTTTTAATAAATGTAACTAATTTATATTATGTTAAACATAGGAGTTTAAATGTTACCTCTTTCTGAACAGCATCAGCCAGTGTGTGCACACGAGATTTCTTTGCAACAGTGGCTCCAGCAACCTCAAGTGTACTGTTGTATTTGTCAACGTTGACCTCGTATTCCTGCACAGATGTGAAGAATTAGGCTATGCTTGCTGGTTTGAGTCATTTATTCAGTTAATCAAGTGTGCTTGTATTCCCATTTGTGGACTATTTGCAAATATTGTTTTTAATTGAAAAACCGTGAATTGGAAAGGTAATAAAATTATGTCATCTCTGATGGTAACATGCCTAGGATCCCCAATACATTCTCTTGCTAATGTTTTATGGCATTGTAATATAATCCATTTGAGTCTTACATTCATTAGATTCTGCAGGTCTTGAGACAGGTCAGACACTCTGTCCATGTCATCTCCCTTTCTCTTCAGGTCATCCATCACTCTCTATGGTGAAAAGTTAAACAGATGTTAATCACTGTGAGTTATTAAGATCATCTATCATTTAATAATAGATTTAATAGCAGATTTTTAAAGATTTACATAGAGCGAAGCATATATATGACAATCACTGACAGACAAAGAGATTAAGTAAGGAGTGGATGCTCTGGTTCAGATTAAAAAGATAAAGCACCCTCCACTATTCTACATGTGACACTTCTGTATGGTCAGGAGACAGTCTCACCTCTTGGGAGCTTTGTTTAGCAGCGATCTGAGACAGATTATCATTGTAGTTAATCTTGCTTGTCGGCAGGTTTTCCAGGAAGGAGTTCAGGGATTTGCTTGTGCTCTGGAACTCCTGGTTCTTGGTTGCAGATTCTTGTAAGATGTTTTCTCTGAGAGAATTCATAAAAATTAAACAACGGGCTTTGTAAACACTCTGTATTGTGGTACTTTCAAATTCTAAAACATAATTATATCTGAGGTATAATTAGCTTGGACCTTTGCCTGACTACATCATTAAACCAAAACCACTTCATATCAGTATTACTGTTTCCTTTATGTACCGTAAATGGAATCTAAAATGCCCACTTCTGCTAAATAAGAGTCAACATAATCCTTTTATTTGCAACATTAATTGCCTTTTTAGATAAATCAAAACAACAAACAAAACAAACAAACAAACAAAAAAAACATAGTAGTAGCATATTAGTAAAGTTGTATACACTATAGTGCATGCAAACTCGTATATATATTATATTTACATGTATATATTAGTGGTGTCAATTGATTAAAA